>CAOKZL010004306.1:0-36189 GCA_948472985.1 Iguana delicatissima
GATACGATTTCTTCCGAGAGTTTCTTAAAATTTTGATTTAAATTTTCAATTTCTCTTTTAAAGTCTTGTTTCAATTCTGTACATGTAGTTCTGATTTCTGTTCTGGTTGCTTTGAGTTCTTCCTTTAAATCATCTGTCAGTTTTTGTATTTCCTCAAACCATTTTGAAGGGTCCATAGTTTTTCAATCTACTGAGGATCTTCTGGTTTGTGTCTGTGTTTGTAATTGTAGTTGTACTGATTTTTTCTGGCCCAATGCCATAGTCTTTTATCTTTTACACTGTATAGTAGGTATTGTCTTTTGTCCACAGTCAGTAAATATTCATGTATCTCTATATCAAATATAAAATCTACTTATCTGTTGTTCCTAAATATATATACAAGTAGATATTCTATTACTACTAGCAATATTCTATAAAGTATTACATTCTTTTAACAATGTTTATATCATCAATCACTTGTATATCACCTTGTTGCTTATTTGAAATTACGTTATAATATCTTAATTGGAACAATTGTTAAGCCTGTAAATATTTCAAATATGTAGAATATATATATATATATATATATATATAGAATTAATTTTATCCTAAGAATAATGTAGCTTAAATTAAGAGAGTTAAAGAGAATTAGAGAGAAAGGACAATTAATTCTTCTACTAGTAAAAGTTAATAATGGCAGTTAACATGTACAATCAATCAAATTCTTATATTAATTAAATATTCTAGTATTTAAATTAGCAAAAAATATATCTATTAGCTTAACTCAATGGCAATTTCATCAGTTCATATTAATCAAGTATTTCCTTCTTATTTCGTTTATAATTTCATTTTAAATCATCAGTAAAATTCATTCAAGTCAATTATGTTTTCAGTAAACTTTTCCTAGATTTTAACTTCTTCTCATCATGGACTGTCCTGCTTATTTGCCCTTCTTTTCTGTTGCTGACCTCAATCTCCGCCTTCCATCCTGTTTTCCTCCTCGTTTCTGTCTTCTGCTTCTTTCCCCTTCTTCTCACGTTCCTTTTCAACTTCTCAGTCCTTTCTCATCTCAATTCCCTTGTAACTTCTTTCACTTGCTTTTTCTTCCTTGCTTTCCCTTTCCTTCACCCTGGTATTTCAAATTGCTTTTATTTCATTGTCTTTAATGAAAGTGAGGATTACTTCAAATTTCCACGTAGTTGGAATAATGGTGTCCGTCTCCTTCACTTTCAAATCACTGTCCCAGAACCCTGTCCAATTTAACTGTCTGTTCGAATCTCTGTTTATTAGTAGTCCAGTCAATTCCCTGTAAAATTAATCCTCTATTTTTAACATAGTCCGTCGCTCTCTATAGCTCCTTCTCTTATACAGTCCTTCTCTCTATCCCTTCCATTTTTCCTTTTTAACTTTTGTTCAGTTCCTGAAAGTCACCATGCTCCGTGCCATTTTCTGTTCCTTCTATCTTCGTCTCCTTACAGTTCCTGCAATCAATATAATCAGTATGGTCCTCAAAAAAGTCCTTCTGAATTAGTAAACTTTTAAATAATTTTACTATTTATATCAATTCTGTCAATTGTAATTTTTAGCATTTTTTAGCATTTTTTATGTATTTAAATCTATTCCAATTTCCTCGCTTTACCTCCTGCCCGGAGTTCCATTCCTCTGGTGTGTCAGCAATCTGTTTCTTTCCCAATATTTCAATCAAAGACGATTTAAGAAGAACAAAGATCTTTAATCCAGGTTTGGCTTTGGGTACACATGATTCTTATTTACAGTCTTTAAAGCATTGCTGCTGGTGCTTGATAGGAATATAGCCATGCACGAGCCTGATGGCGTTTACATGCTCTGCCAACTCTAACCTGTCTGCAATGGCTCCTCTCTCTTTTTCCTCTTCTTTGCCTTCGCTGGGTTGAACGTTGACTCCGTGAGCCATTCTGAGTCACCTTTACACCAGAGGTGACTGTCACCCCTGAAAATCTCAGGGTTTGTGATGTTTTTCCCTACTTGGGCTCAGTGACAGCCTGGGACAACTTGGTCAGGCTGTCAAATGCGTCAACATCGCAACCAGAAAATCTGTTCCACTGTCATTTCTTAAAATGATTATTAAGGCCTTCCTGGATTGTTTGCTCCTGAATGGCCAGGCGGTTGCTGTAGCCAGAATTGCCTTTGCTCTTTGCTCAACTTCAAAGCACATCTGGCTGGAGAGTTAACTTCTTAATTACTTCCTGATTAGGCAACTGTAATGTGCTCTGTGTGGGGCTGCCCAGCGTTTGGAAGCTGTGATTAGTGCAAAATGCAGTGGACAGATTGGTATGGGTTCGGTGTTTCAGAGACTGTATATCGTGCAAGAATTTCACTGGCTTTCAATTTGCTTCTAAGCTCCCTTCAGGTGTTAAACAGCTGGGGTCCAAGATATCTGAAAGACTACCTCCTCCCATATGAGCCTGATGAACATTTGAGATCCTCAGTGAAGGCCCCATTGTGTGTGTCACCGTTCTGCAAGCCTAGGTTGGTGGATATATGTGATGAGGCTTTGTTTGGAACTTCCCTCCAAGAGAAGTCAGACTATTTCCATCTCTTCTGAGTTTCTTGAAGGAGGTTAAGACTGTAGGCCTTCCTGCAGTACACTGTTATTGTGCTATTATTCCACTTTCAACATCCTGTGGAATTCTGGGGTTTGTCATTTCCTGAGGCCAAATTGCTCTCTGGCTGAGAATTCTAAATGCCCTCTCCTAAACTGCAAAGCCCAGGATTCCATAGGATGTTGAAAGTGGAAAAATAGTACTATAACAGGTAGTGCAAGAAGGCCCTGCTCTGTTTTGGATAGCCTTTGACTTGCTGTTCCAGCTGTTTTAACTGTGTGTGTTCTTAAAACTATTTCTAAGCAGTTTCTTTAACTTGTTTTTAGATGTTTTATCTGTGTATTAAATGTTTTACTTGTTTTTGTCTATTATACCTTGCTGTGGGGGCTGTACGCTGTTGAGAGGTGATAGCTAAATGTGATCAATCCATCAATCCATCAATATTATAAAGAAAGATAGAGTGGTGTAATGGTTTGAGTGTTGCATTAGGATTCCAGATCGGTGTTTGAATCCGCACTGAGTCATGGAAACCCACCTCTTAGGCAAGTCATATCCTCATAGAGTGAGAAGAATGCAATAGCAAACTCTCTATGAGTAATTTTTTGTCAGGGAAACCTTGTGATAGGATTGCCTTAGGGACACTTTTAGTCACAAATGACTCGAAGGCACACAACAAGAAGAAGGAAATAGTTATAGCTCTACTGCACTTTCCTTGGGTCTGGGAGGTGAAAAGGCCACAATATTTTGCAAAAACATAGTGTTCGTTAATGAAGGGAGATGGTACGGCTCAAGTGGGGTACATTGTAGAATAACAATGACAAAATGACCTTGCAGGGTTGAAGTTACCTAATCAAATAGTTTAGGGTGCAGATGTAAAAGAGGAGAGAAGATAAGATGGCCACGTGTCCTACTTTATTAGGGAAAGTTATCTATTTGAATGAAAGCAATTTATGTTTGAAGGTCTGCCCAGCCCCACTCCCAGTCTTAAAGAAAAAGAAGTGTAAGAAGAGAGCATCTGAACCATAAGAAGGGAGCATCTAAAATTACCAATCAGAGGCGCATCTGTCACCTAACCACAATCTTCCAAGTTCTATGGATACCATGAGCTGCTAAAAAAAAAAGTCAAATGAATGGGTTTCAGAGGAAATCCAGGCTGAATTTTCCCTAGAAGCCAAGATGATTAAACTGATTTCCACATGAGAGTGTTGTAGTGCTATTACTCCACTTTCAACATCCTATGGAATCCTGGGCTTTGCAGTTTAGGGAGGGGCCTTTGAGGCCCCTCCCTAAACTGCAAAGCCCAGGATTCCATAGAATGTTGAAACTGGAGTAATAGCACTATAACACTCTAGTGTGGAAATGGCCTGAAACTGTTGTATTTTGGACATATAATGAGACAACATGATTCTTTAGAAAAGACTTTAATGCTTGGTAAGGTAGAAGGAAGTAGGAAAAGAGGAAGACAGGTAGATAGACCAAAGGAAGGAAGCCATACCTTCGAGTCTGCAAGACCTGAGCAGAGGGGTTGATACCAGGGTGAGTTGGAGATCTCTTATTCATATGATTGCTGGTAGCTGAAGTTGACATAATGACTATTAACAACAATAAGAACAATTTTTTTCCTAAACATGAATTTGCACATATAAATTAGGATATGCAATTTTTATGCAAATGTGGACATTGTTTTGATCTCTTTTTTGTGGTGCATTTTCTTCTTTGGATTAATGCTTAGATGTTCATCCTAGTCAACATTATGTAGCAAACATTACCTCCCTGCTTAGGAAGCATAACCAAATCAGATCATTGATACTATAGTTCAGAATTATCAACACTGACTGATAATGGCTCTCCACAATTTCAATGCAGAATTTTCCAGGATTATATTTAGAGAGGCAGTGTGGTGCAATGGTTTGAATGTCAAACTAGGACTCTGGAGTCCAGAGTTCAAATCCTTGCTCAGCTGTGGAGACCCCCCGAGTGAACTTGGGCAAGTCACACTCTCTCAGCCTCAGAGGAAGGCAACGGCAAGCCCCAAACAAATCTTGCAAAGAAAACATTGTGATAGAGTTGCCATAAGTCGGAAATGACTTGAAGGCACACAACAATAACAAATATGGTGATTTATAGATAATTATTATAAAATATATAATCTCTTCTTGAAAAAGAAATTTCCCTGGGTAGCTTAGAAATATCAGTAAAATACAACCCATTAGAACTCTTCAGTGTATTAAATCAGGATAATGAGCAGTATTAAAAATGCAATTTTAAAAGGTGTGCATCTATTAAAAGTCCTGGGATTTTTAAAAGGGTGCTGAAAAAAAAACAAGGGAATTGGAGACAGGCGGACATTCTACCACTAAGGAGCCACATCTGACAAGACCCTGTGTCATATTGCCATTGTGAGGGCATCTAATGGAGTGTTTCAAAGAAAATGTAGAAAGATTCATGTGGAAGCAGCTACTGCCCCCCTTTAGCAAAAGCTCTCCCAATGGTCCTGTCCTGGCCTTGAGAAGGATGAGATCAAGCTCCATGAAACTGCTGTGCTGGCAGAGGAACATAACCTACAGTATGGAGTTGTGGTTGTGGTTGTGTGGCTTCAAGTTGTTTCTGACTCATGGCGACCCTAACACAAACCCATCAGAGGGTAATGTTTTGTTTTGGGTTTTTTTTGCAAGATTTGTTCCAAGGGCTTTTGCCTTTGACTTCCTCTGAGGCTGAGAGAATGTGACTCGCCCAAGGTCATCCAGTGGGTTTCCATGGCTGAATGGGGATTTGAACTCTATCCTATGCAGTCATCGTGCAACTCTCAGACCACTACACCAATTGTAAAAACTAAAGCAAACACTCACCTTGTATGGAAAACTGATTTAATCACTGCTGTTGAAGAGGAGAAAAATGCGAAACCATGACGAACTGTGTCGTTCCCTTCAAAGATGGAATCACGACACAGTGGAGCTTCCTACCTCAAATTTATGATTTCAGTGTCCCTTTGCAAAACCTGTTTAAAGTTGTCTCCAGTCTGGTCAGGTAGTATGTGCAAGAGGAAGAACAAATGCTGTTCCGTTGCAGGAGGTATTTTTGAATGGCCCTGGCAGGCGTGGTCAGCCCTGGGCAGTCAAAAGGTCATGTCTGCCACATATTCAAGTCCTCTAGATTTCTGTAGGCTGCACATTACCATGCCTGCAGCACTAGGAATAAAATTTTGATCATTTCCCCTAAATCTTTTTTTAAAACAAATTCTTTGTTGTTTGGAGGTGGGAGAGGTTGAATCAGTGATAAAATTTGAGGGTGCTGAAAGGATCCAGGGCAAGGTTATAGCTACATGGAATGCAAAATGAGGTCATGGCCCTCCCCCCTGCATTTTACTTTTTATTAATATATACAGTTAAAAAGAAAAAAGGAAAAAAGAAAAAAATGCATGACATTGTACTGTAGACATATAGAGTTATTTAAAGATATTACAATTTGGAAAGATTTTTCCTATTTATATAAGTACTGCTTTATCTTCTTTATAGTTCTTTATTTCCTTTTTAAACCAGTATCATATGTTCTATACATTATATATGTATTATATATTTGTCATATTTATATTATACATTTCCTGTATATCATAATGATGTAATCTTCTTGTCAACAAATTATCATCAGTGTTATAGTAAGTTATGTTTCCATTTTCACCTTTCAAATTCATCTACTTTCCCATAGGTCATGGCCCTTTCATAGGAATTCTACTCCCCAATGAAATTTTTCATCAGTCCCCAAATTTCAAGCATTCCAGAGTAAGATACATAAAATTATTCACACTTCAAACTCTTATATTTGCTGTGTTCACTTTCCCTTGGTAAACCTGCCTGTCCCTTTTCTTTGGAGGCCTAATCCACATTTCCAAACACTCAAATGAAGTTTTAAGTTACTGCAATGCTCAAAAATTAGGGATGAAATGAAAAATTAATTTGGGGAGCAGAATTCTTATTTATGGGGCAATGGTCTCCTTTAGCCCTCTTCTGGCTGGGGGCTTCCAAGCTCTACTAAAACTCCTAAAGCTGCATGCAACCCTTGTGCCACAAGATTTAAAAGCATAGTATCATAGAGCTGACAGGAGCTGTATGGGCCATCAGGTCCAAGCCCCTGTTGATGCAGGATCTCCAGCTAGATTGTCCCCAGCCCACCTTTGCGGTAGAACAGAGCTTTCCAAACTTTTCATGTTGGTGACACAGTTCTTAGACATGCATCATTTTGTGACACAGTAATCCAGTAAGTAATTCAGTAAATGGAGGCAGCCCATCCACCTCGGCCTGGCCTGTTGCTGCCTTCACCAGGGTCTTCCTTTGCCCAGAGTGGTAGTGGTGGTGGCAGTGGCAGCAGCAGCAGAGGCAGCTCCTCAACCCAAGCCTTGCCCACTGCCACACCACCCTCACCAGGGTTTTCCTTGGCCTGGGTTGGTAGTGGCAAGATAGGCAGACCCTTCACCTGGGCCTGGGTTGCTGCTGCCACCACTGTCCTCACCAGGGTCTCCCTTGACCTGGGGTGGTGACGGCAGGAGAGCCAGCCTCTCCACCCGAGCCTGGCCCACTGTTGGGGTGGGAGAGGCAGCCCCTCCACCTGTTACATTTGCATGGCACACCTACACACTGCAGCTGACACACTAATGTGTTGTGACACACAGTTTGGAAAGCTTTGTGCTAGAGGTTTCTTTTAAAATCCAGATGATCATGCTGACTGTGGAATGAAAGATGTAACTGCAGTCTATATAGCTGATAAGATCTGTACTCAGTTGTCACTGCATTTTTATGACTACATGCAAAACCACCCAAGTTACACCTGAATTTCTGCAGCTGAAGTTCTGTGCCAGAAAGCCCTTTTTATTCATTAGAATGACTCATGTTGACTGGAGAGCAGGCTTTGGAAAAGTCTCCAATGGCTTCACTTTTACTAAACATAGACTACAGATTCCAAACAATCCAGGCTAGAAGGGTGACAGAATTTGTTCCCGTAACTGTCATTCCCATGATAAACTGAGTTAACGTGGTTCTGCAGCCACTGGGTATCTTGTAAACTGGAGCAAACACGAAAGCTGTGTGAGTATTAATATTTACATACCATCCGGACACTTGGCATGATTGCTGTGTGCCGTGCGCTTGCACGAGCTCAGTTCTTTCCAAGAAATGTCAGAGAGAATATTTGAACAGAGTTCTTTCCCCACCTCCCACTCCCTTCAAATTTGGGCAGAGAGATAAGAGGCAGCCTTCCCAAGGACATTGATGAAATGCCAGCACAATGAAGAAAGACAAGAAGGGAGGAAGACAGTAATATTTCTCAGTCTGTGTTCCAAGAGAAAATCCTTTCTAGGCTGCATCAACAGGAGTATAGTGTCCTGGTCAAGGGAAATAATAGTACTACTCTATTCTGCTTTGGTCAGACCCCACCTGGAATATACCATGTGCAGTTCTGGGCCTCATAGTTCAAGAAGGATAGTGACAAGTTGGAATGTATCCAGAAGAGGGTGACCAAAATGGTAAAAGATCTGGAAGCCATGCCTTATGAAGAACAGCTTACGGAGCTGGGTACGTCTAGCCTGGAGAAAAGAATGTTAAGAGGTGACATGATAGCTATGCTTAAATATTTGAAGGGATGTTATAAGGGAAATGGAACAAGCTTGTTTTCTGCTGCTCCAGAAACAAGGATGGCTTCACGCTTCAGGAAAAGAGATTCCATCTAAACATTAGGAAGAATTTCCTGATGGTAAAAGCAGTTTGACAGTAGAATACGCTGCTTCGGAGCCTCTTTCTTTGGAGGTGTTTTAAACAGAGGCTGGATGGCCATTTGTTGGGAATGTGTATTCCTGCATTGGCCTTGTGGTCTGTTCTAGATTTAGGATTCTAGGCCATTTCTGCACTACACTGTTATAGTGCTATTATTCCACTTTCAACATCCTTTGAAATCCTGGGGTTTATAGTTTAGGGAGGGGCATTTAGAATTCTCAACCAGAGAGCTCTTTAGCCTCAGTAAACTACAAACCCCAGAATTCCACAGGACATTGAAAGTGGAATAATAACACTATAACAGTGTAGTGTGGAAATGGCCTAAGATTCTTCTGAGATTGAGAGAGAGTGATTTGCTCAAGTTTACCCAGAAGTCCCCATCGCTGATCCTATTATCCTTCAAGTGTACTTTTTGCAGCTTTGTTTCAGGATTCATAGTGAACATTTACTTGGAACCCAAAGTTAAGGTGTCTGTAACCCACATTTATTAGAATAATACAGGGTGGAGAGCTCTTAAACACAAAGGCTTAAATCTGGTAGCCAGTGCCAAACAGAGTAGAACTCTTAAATAATGATATATCCAAATTCTGCCTCCTTACTTCCCATGTGACATCCTCTGCCAAGACTCAAGAGCAAGTAGGCTCCATTTCCCTTATGCCCAAATTGACCTCTGATTGCTGACAGTAACTCCTCCCAGCTATGAAACCTAAAAATCAAATGCCCCTTGTCTAAACTCTGACCTTGCCCCTTTCTCTGGGCAACTTGGTCCTGAGATGAAGGTCCCCCCCTCTTTCTCTCTGTATATATACCTGCTCAAGGCTTGAGGTCTGCAGGAGGGGCTCTCCTTTGTGTCCCATCAGTGAGGGCAATATGGGAAATGGCCTTTTTTGTTGTGGCAGCTTGGTTGTGGAATATGCTCCCCTTAGAGGTCTGATTAGAGCCAACAATGCCTTCATTTCAATGCCAAATGCCAATGCATGGCTTTCATTACAGCCTGGGGCAGGAGCATCTTATTGTCCAGTTTCTCTAGATATATGCTTTTAACAGCTTTAGCTTGTTTTATTTTTGTTTTAATGTGTTACATAGTTCAGCATGCTGTTACACTGCAAATGATCTTTTACTGTTCTGCAGACTAAATTGTTTAAATTGAGTTTATTGCATTTTGTCTGGCAGTCTTTGGAAATAGGGTGGGATATAAATGTTTTGATAAATAATCAATAAATTAATAAATCTCTCCTCTCATACTCTGCTTCCCTGCTGAACACCAGCATTGGAATGTCTTCTCTGAACATCCTGTGAACAAAAATGTTTGGATTTTCCTCTGCCAAATATTGGAAAAGGTACTTACAATTAACCTTTAGAAGGAAAAGAATTATTCCCTGGAAAATGCAGAGTTGAGCAGGGGGATGCACTGAAAAGCAGTTTTCCACAATGTTAGTAAAATATTTCTAGAGGAATTCTATTGCTTCCTCTGATGAGGCATTCTCTGTCACAGCCAGACTATAAGGAAAGCAAAGTTTACAAGACTACAACCTCCTTCTTTTCCTACGGGTTCACCACACCACCCTAAATGTTTACATATGCATTCCTAGAGGATATTTAATGATGGCCTTGTCCCCTTATAGGTAGACCCTGAACACTCTGTATGTATTGAAAGTAAACACTTAGGCCAAACTGTCTCCCATTGTTGTGCTGTCGCTTTTTTCATGCAGTAAGTGAGTATTCCACTTCACACTTTATGCACAGCTTCCTTCTTGGATTCTAAAAAGAAAAAAAATAATTTTCATGAGAACAGGTTTCACTTTAAATATCTTTGCCTTTTAACATACTTAGCTTGAATGTTTTGAGGCCAGAAGTTTACTCACCGAGACCTCATCATGGTGTGTGGATAAAAAAAGAAAAGAAAAAGAAAAAGAGGGAAGGAATGAAGGAAGAAAAGGAAAGAAAAGGAAAGAAAAAAAGTAAAAAGAGATAAACTGTAAAAAGCTAAAGCACTTTTTCTACAATAAAAGCAGGGCTTAACAATAAAAGCAGGGTGGCATTAACAATTGAAAGGTAAATACTAGACCAGGTTTGTTTTCTTTGTGTATGTGTGCCTTCAAGTCCTCTGATTTATGGTGACCCCATGAATTTTTCATATTTTTCTTAGGCAAGGAATACTTGGAGGTCGTTTTGCTGGTTCTGTCTTCTGAAAAATAGCCTACAGAACCTGGTTTTCTTAACTGGTTGTTTAAAGGACAATCCAGAGGAAGCTAGGTTATTCTCTCTGGGAAATGAACTTTACAACCAAGGTGCTGCTTCATAGAAGGCCCTGTCTCTAATGAACTCCACCTGTCTGTGAGGCTGGAAATGTGACTTTGCATCAGATGATAAATGCAGATTCAAGGCATATGGGAAGGAATTCCCTTTCGCTTTTCATGAAAGAATCTGGGCTGTGAACTGGCCTTGGAAATGAATTCAAAGTCACTGCAGCTTTTTCAAGACTAGAGGTACTCCATATGTAAAATGCATCCAAATTGTTTGGATGCCATGTCTTCACTAACTGCACTTTTTGTATACACCTTTTAAGGGCAGATTACAAGAATCTCAGTGTGAGGTGATTTAGGCATGGTCAGGCCTCCTGTTAACATATGTAACTTTTGGAGTTCTGGTGAATGGTGGAATTCAGCACTTCCATCCACTATGATTCCTTCCTTGTTTTCTGACTGGATTCCCTGCCACAGGTGTTTAGTCAGCTAGCCAGCTCCATTCCTACAGCCACATGAAGGAAGAAAAACGACTTCACCAGGTGCTTCTAGGGCTCCTTTAGAAGTCCAAGAGAAGACATCATCTTTTTGTAGCTGGATGCAGGAATGGTGTTGGAGGGAGATGAGAAATCACTATGGCTGGCACAACATTACAGTCTGCCAGTGCAGTGCATTCTGTTGCTCATGGATAGAATATGTACCTGAGTTTGAGATTCTTGATTAAAAAAAAAAAAACCATGGATGACTTATGGGACAAAATATATCTTGCCTTGGAAATTCAAACATTGATGAGGTTTGCAGTATATTTCAAAGAAATAAGATACACAAAAATCGTGTATGCATTTCAGAACTGTACATGTCTAAAATGCACACGGTTGGAGAAATTCATGCAAACATGCTTTCATTCATTATTGCTCGAAGTGGTGCTCTGCATATTGGTGCCAGATCATGATCCGTTGGCTGCTGGTCTGTAGAGAACTTCCAGGATACTATAAGGATTCAATAATAATATGGTACCAGCCACCAGCACACTGGGGAAAAATACCACTACAGGCTCTTCCTGCTTATCTGACAGGTTAGAGACTGGAGCACTGTTAGAAAGCAGAAATGGTTGAAAAGCAGAATCCATCTACTGTAGGAAACATGAAAGACTTAGGAAGGATCACTTGGGATTGACCGCACGTACTTGTAAAGTCTCTCAGCCGGCTTGGTGCCTCTCCCCGCTGAGCTCACTTTGTGAGCAGTGCAGTGCAGTCCCAAGTAAGGCTTTGCAGGCAAGAAGAACTGACAGGAGTCCACTGTTTCAATGCTTGCAATACAGACAAGTTCTAGTAATTAAACCAGGAGATCCACTCTTTCCATGAGCAAGACTTGGGACCACGTGTGTGTGTGTGTGAGAGAGAGAGAGAGAGAGAGAGAGAGAGAGGTCTCAAGCAAGCCTCTGTAGGTGAGAAGAACTGTTGAAAGAGTGGATCCCACTTTGAATTAATGGAATTTGCCCTTAATTTGGAAGCATCAAAAAAACAAATCTTCAGATAATGGGGTGCTGAAAGGCAGGAGCTTCCTGTATGTTACCTCAAATAGCTTTAGAAGCACTATTTAGTGAAAGGGGAAAATGCATACAAAAATTACTACTATTTTTCAGTGGCAGCTGGATGCTCCAATGTCATTAAGGCAGTGAATTTCCTCCAAAGTTTGAAGGAGCTATCCAAGATTCTGAACCTATTCTGGGGCTAGCCTTTAGCATCTTGGATAACTCCTTGAAACCTTAGATCAGGCTCACCACCATATTGAATTGGAGCCACCAGCTAATGCTACTATTTCTTAAAATACGCATGAATTCCAGTGCAACAAGGAAAGTCTCATACTGTGATACAAACCAAGGACTGGATAACATGGGATTTGAAAAAATGCATTGCAATTGAGGGTGAAAGCTTTTCCCAGCCACAGCCATAGATCAGTATGGTCACATCTATCTTTCCTAAGAAGAGGCACAATGACACCATGAAAGCAGTTGGATTTTCTTGCCCAACGTAGAATGTCTGTATTCAGTTCAAGGTGATGGACATGGAGCTGTACATATGGTGCCTTTGCATACCTAAATGCACATTCTTAGCCAAAGCATATCTGTGTGCTCTTGCTGAAATTGTAATACGCATTAATCTAGTCATGCATTCAGTTGCACAATGTTGCCACTCAATACAAGAGTCATGTAGCACAGTCACTGAAGATATTTTATGCCATTCAACCTGGACGTAGGCTCTCAAACATTGGGTATACCAGTGAAATCTGGGCAAAGGCACTTTCTGACAACCAGATCCGTGGTGGATCCAAGAACACCCACAGGTTCTACTACTGATCATTCAGAAAAGTGCTACCCAACCTAGAATAGTCTGTATTCTTAATCCTGGTGTAGTCTATCTGCAAGTCTGTAGTCTTGTAGGTACCTAATTTTTGTTTGTTTACACACAGGCACAGGTTCAGATCCTGGTTCTGAACAAATATTTTCTCCCATCATATCGTGTTGTATTTTAAATGATTGATCCAAATAATCACAGATGTTGGAATATGAATTGAAATAAAATGAAATCCCTATTGGGATAATATTCTTTCTACTTTTCCCAAGACAGAAGAGTGAGAACAATTGTTTTTAAATGTGTGAGAGGTTTTGTCTTCAGTTTTGATGCTCCCTTTAACATTTGTCAGGCAAGTCAGAACCAGTGATTTCCCTTGAAAATAAAATCAGACAGCAAGACTTCAAAATAAAAATAGACTTCAAGCTGTCTGCTTCTCGTCTTGTTCATTATTTTGAAGTGTCAACATTACCTTGATAACCATCAAGCTTTGAAATGAACACTCTCCTCAGACAAATGGCTGAAGTTAACACCTCAGTTGGTGTTAAGGCTTGGGCCTGTCTGGTTTAGATCTCTAAAATACAGAATGGATTGCTTTAAAGGTTGGAGGTTATCTTCCCATGCAATGAAGCAAATCACTTGCTTTCTTGAATGAAAGCCTGCTTTTTCTAGCAGGAACTGCAGGAAGGAAACCCCCAGATGAGCACAGTTTTCAAGTTTTTTGTCTTTAGCAGGTTAGAGCACTCAGCTTGATATTCAGGGATCACAGAATTGGATTTTTATTTCATTGCTGCAAATTGTCATTGCTCCTAGACAGAGCTTAGAAAAAGTTACTCTTAAAACTATAATTCCTAGAATCCCCAGCCAGCATTGCCCAATGGCTTCCCCAGTCTCTGCTGCTAGAGATATTCCTGCCACACAGGAATACACCATCAAAGCACTCCTGACAGATGGCCATCCAACCTTTGTTTAAAAACCTCCAAAGAAGAAGACTCCATCATATTCTGAGGCAGTGCATTCCACTGTCAAGCTGCTCTTACCGTCAAGAAGTTCTTCCTAGTGTTTAGATGGAATCTCTTTTCCTGAAATTTGAAGACATTGCTATGTGTCCTAGTCTCTTCACACATACTTCATACACAAAATCTCTGGAATCCCAAGTTCAAGAGAAACCAGACAGTACAGACAATATTTAGGTAAATAGCCCAGTGATTGGATTCTTTATATGGCAGCCTCCTGTGTTCTGCTTTAATCGTTCAGTTACACATTTCCCAGCTTCCTGTAAATTTGCTCTGGGTAATTCTCTTTTTAATATTACAAACTATTCGAGCCTTTAGCATTCTCTCCTCTGAAAGACTTTAGGAATACACAGTTCTATAGTATTTTTGTCCCATTCCTCTAATAGCTGCATTGAGTAGCATTGTCACTTTGTTAGTGTTTAAAACACATCTGCTACAGTTGCTTTAATTTAATTGGCAACCTGACACACCTATATTCAGAAAGTCGGTTTTTCCCTCTCAATATAGAAATATAGTGATCCTTCATTTATATGCTGGTATGTCGGATGGCTTCTATGAAAGAAGCAGCAGCAGGTGTTAGTTTAAAAAAATATGGTAACCCTAAAGGCAGCCATCCAACATCTTTTGCCAGTGTGGGACCCTTTGAATTTCACAGAAGTGATAAAGGTGCAAGACTCCTTCAGGCATAGAAAGGATATGAGTATATTGCTATACCATAGGCCTGGAAACTTGAAATATAACCACTATATGTATATGCAAAGTTTTGAGAGAATGGATATTATGAGCTAGAGCTAATGCTTTATGCCAGAACCTATGAACCTCTGTTTAATTAAAAACACACACACACACGCACACACCCAGAGAATTGTGTGTAATGGGGTGGTATACCCATGGTGCAAATAAATGCATAAATAAAATCTTGTTTATTTCTGCATTAATAGAATGCACTCATTCTTTGCAACATTTCTCCATCCAACCAGAGAAGCTGCATTTTGAATGTAGAACTCAAACTGTGCCGACTAAGAACTGAAACCAACACTGCAATGGCCCACTAGAGGCCTTTCAAAGTGGTATGCTGTGCCGGAGGGCTTTCTCATTAAATAGCTGATTGGGTGTTAGTTGGTGTGTTGAGGAAGGGGAAGTTTTTTTTTAATTGCTGGCTGAGGATCAAGGGCTTTTTTAAATATTGCCGTGTCTATTT
The DNA here is from genome assembly GCA_948472985.1 of Iguana delicatissima. Classification (NCBI taxonomy): domain Eukaryota; kingdom Metazoa; phylum Chordata; class Lepidosauria; order Squamata; family Iguanidae; genus Iguana; species Iguana delicatissima. The sequence goes on from CAOKZL010004306.1 coordinate 15,141, forward strand.
AGGAAGCATATTTGTTTACACAGCCCTTGACAGCTGTGGTGTTAATAGGAAGGCAGATCTAATTTAAAGGTACAGAATACTACCATCTTTGAGACAACTCTGCTTATCAAGCCTGACAGCCTTCTGTGCTTCTCTGAGATCAGGAAGTGAAATACATAGAGGCATGGTAAGGTTTTGTCCACATTAGCTTTTGTGAAATTTAAAAATGGCATGGCAGAGTCATTCTAGCTTACAGATACACGTTAATTCTTTATGATCTCTGATATTTATGGTGAGAATTATTTTATGTCTCTATGACTCTGAGAGGAACCAAACTGAATCGTCCCTAAGTGAGTTTTTCGGGTGAGGGACTCCTTCCTCTACCTCGGGGAAACTTCTAAAAACCCTGATTTAGGTCAGGAATCACCACCCACACCTAACTTTCTGGCAGTCCAGGATTCACCACCTGCGCTCCTGCTGTTACGGGGCTCACCATCCGTTTCAACTTCTGTGGGATTCACCTCCCGCTTTTATTTCTAGCTTTTCCCTATAGTTGTGTATACCTACTCTACCATGTGTGTGTGTGAGCTGAACCTGGCCTAGCACCTAGCATTCAGGATCCCAACCCACGATAGTCCCCAAGTTAGGGAGAGATTCCCGGGTCAGCTTGTGTACAGCCCTTGCGGTCTGCTGTGATTCAGTGCTCCGCTAGTGATCATGTAGGGGCGGCTGCCATACACAAATTAAGATAAAAAGGGGAACAGACTCCTAACCCGAACAGAATAGCCCTGTGGCTCAGAAACACAGATCCATATGCATTTATGTTCCTAATACTTTAGGCATTCGGTTGGCCGTTCCCTATGTCAGCACTGGCCTACCCTGACTGGGTCGCAACTTCCACTCAAATTAGGGGTGCTGGGGTGCCCGCATTCTCCACCAATCTGTTACCCTGGTTTCTGGGGGTCCCTTGGGGGACACCACAATGTGCTCCATGTCAGGAAGGGTGGGGAACTTAAAGCAGCACAAGCGATAGCAACATGAGAGGCAGGGTAACCTAGTGGAGTCTTTTACCCAGTTTTTATGAGGTCAGGCAAAGCCAAAAAACCCCAGACAAATGTGTCAAAGAAATGATTTTTATTGAATAGAAAGGTTCTCATGCACCAATGTACTCGCTCACTCACTCACACAAGAATGATTAAGAAACAAAAGAGTGGAAAATGGATAGGGGATATAGTAAAGGGAGTGTAGATGGAGTGATACTGCGCCTATCCTGAAGTTGGTGGTCTGGGAAGCAGCAAACAAATACGGAACTCAGCAACGAAATGGCTGAGGGGATTACTCAACTAACAGAGTGACAGTCTGCTAGTGTGGCAGGAAGTTCTCCAAAGAAATTCTCAAAAACTAGGACTACTTGTGGGGCAGAACATACCTCGAGGGCAAATCCTCTCCCAGGGGGAATAATAGGCACTGCAAAGGAAAGGATGCTCAACAATGGCAACTCGTTTTGCATGATGGTTTTATGATGTGTTGCCAATGTTTCAGGATCTTCAGTTGTAGTGGGTTGTAGTATAAATTTATGTAGATGGTCCTTGCCTTGTATGATTTTTCTGGAATCACAGGTGCTCAACCTGGGGAAAACATGCTAATCCCCTCAGGTTGGCTCCTCTTTGACTGAGGACCATTTGTTTTTTGTGGGTTTGCACAGCTTGAAGTCTCCTTGGGCTACATGACTGGGGATTTTTACTGGCCTGACCTAGTCCTTGGTCATTCGACCATTTTTGCCTACGTGCTCATCAGGGCAACCTCTCTGGCATGGTGGATCACATTTAATATTAAAAATTGTAGTCCCTGCGATAGGGTATACCAGTGGGGTAACATTATGATTTCTGATTCAACAGGGACTGAAGATGCCACCTGCTTCTTGACCGTACCTTTGTACTTAAGTCTGATTCCATCCATATGAAAGTGCTAGTGGTGATGATGACATAAATTGCCTCTAACCAACTCTCTACAGAAAGTCTATTCTCAGAATGATATTAACGACAAAATAAAATTACAAAAAACATTTTTAAAGTGACTGTGAAATGAATGACAATATTAAACAATAAAAATAATTGGAAGAGAAAAATCTGTGTTCAGTCCAGCTTGTTTTGTTCCTTCAGATCCTGACCTATGGCAACTTTATTGCATGGTTTTTTTGGCAAGATTTGTTCAGAGGGGTGTTCCTCTGAGGCAGAGAGAGTGTGACTTGCTAAAGACTGCTGGGTTTCCATGGCCAAGTGGGAATTCGGACCCTGGTCTTCCAGAGTCTTGGCCTGACATTTAAACCACTACATCATGCTGGCTGTCAGCTTTCTGTACAGCTTTATTGTTGTTCTGTGCCTTCAAGTAATTTCTGACTTATGAGAACCCTAAGGGTGAACCTATCACAGGGTTTTCTGGGGCTGAGAGTGTGTGACATGCCCAAAATCACCTCGTGGATTTACACAGCCAAGTGGGGAATTGCACTCTGGTCTCTTCCTCATTAAATAAGATTACAGTTTCAAAGAGATTCAGCAAGCCTATCTTTAATCTTATGATATTCACGTTACAGAAAAAAACACACATCAAAATCATACTCATATCATTTCTGTAAAGATGGGCTTCTATGCTTTTCCCTTTTCTCTCTTCTCTTAAAGAACAACTGAACTCACAGGAATTTAGTAGAAGCTTTTTTTTGCCAAGGAGAGATAATGATGAAGAAAGCTTCACTCATTTGATTCCTGTTAGTTAAGCTGCTGTTAAAGAGAAAAGAGGAAGATGAGTAGAAACACAGGTAGCCTATGGACTTTATCACCTCATTTTGGAGGCAAGATAAATCTGGTGCTCTATACCTGCTTTGGAATGTAAGTGCTAACAGTTGACTTGTGAGTAGAAAGAACTGCCATCATTTGCTTCTTGACTGAATAATGGGTGTCCTGCTCTTTAGGAAATCCCCACAGAGAAGTATAGTACAGCCACAAGATTCTTTGCACTTTGTGAAGTTTATTAGGGAATTATTATGTACAGGAATACACATGGGCAGCAAAATAGCACACAGTGTGTTTCATACAGAAAACATATTTCATACAGAAAACATATGTGGATTTTGTGCAGAAAATATACATTTGCCCCAATGGATTTTGCAAAGTCTGAAGAAGTCCATAGAAACCTTCATTCCCCCTAGCGGGAGTAAAAACTACAGAACCTTGGATGTGAAGATGAAGATTGTAAGATTTGCATCTTAAGTACAATTGACTGTGCTAACTGGAGGTAGAAGATGGAGTTTGATGCCATCTAGAGAGCATCAGCTCCTTCTCAAATTGATGGCCTCTCTCTTTTCTTCTCCTCCCCTCCCCTTAAAGCAGTCAAAAATCAGGGCTAATGTTTGTACAACAGTGGACAAAGAGCACATGCTTCACTGAGAAGCATTTATTAAGGGACTCAGGAGAATGATTTATTTGCTAGGCATATTATACACCAGCCCCCAAAAGTCACTGATATATTACAGAAAGACTGGAGGCAAATGGAACATTTTGGAATAACCTGCCAAGTGATTTATATTTGAATTACAAAGTGCCTGACTGGTTCACTTGGTGTAATCCAAGAGTAGTTAAAAGAGATGAAGATGATGACAGTGAATATTATTATTAAAACAAAATTATTAATGTTGTTTGTATTGTTCCTTTTTAAATGACCAAATTTTTTTTGGTTGGTTTGTTTGTTGCTTTGAAAAGACCAGCTGTCTTCTGACTTACTGTTTGCTTTCTTTCTACTCCCTCATATACAGAGAGAGAGTCTTTTCCACCACTGCTCTTCTCCTGAGGAGCCTTCTTTCTAGAAACCAATGTTGCAAAGAATTGTGGGGGACTGTTTGTGGCTGCTGCTCATTTCTTGTGGACTGTTTTCAGGGATCTTGCACCACACCATCATGTAATGAAAACTGTAGAGTACATCTTAAACTACTCCTGAACAACTCTGTGGAAGCTCTGATTTCAGGAGAGGTTCGGTGGCAGTAGGACATTGTTGTCATCCAGGAAACTTTGTTTGCCACAGAATTTGAAAAAGTACCTTTTTTTACTGTAGTTTTCAGAATTCCTCAGCTAGCATGGCCAGTCCTGGGGGATTCTGTGAGTTATAGTCAAAAAAAGTTATATTTCCAGGGTCTGCTACTGATCTTGTCATGTATAAATGCCTGAAAAGTTTTGGAGGAATCTGGAACCCTCTACAACAACTGCCTTATGTTATTATTGTTGTCGTTGTGTGCCTTCAAGTGAATGTATCATGAGGTTTTCTAAGGCTGAGCGTATGCAACCTAGGGGGTTTTCATGGCTGAACGGGGAATCAAACGCTGGTCTCCATGGTTTGCTCAAACCATTATACCATGCTGGCTGTTCGTTATGCTATAGCTAAATCTTAATTGACATGATTTTAGGGCTATCCTATGTAAGAAGGTGACAGATGAACATATAAGCTGAAATAAAGCAATCCTGCTCGCTGTGAATAAGTGATGCTTGCCTGGAATAGTAGGAAGTATTTGGGAGAGATTTTGCCCATATAAAGCTTTCCCACAAACAATGCTGTTTCTTGGGATTGCTACAGATCTCTTCAGTTTGTGACAAACAGTGCACTGTGTCCTTGGCAAGAGGTGGGGTAATGACTTGTGACTCATTTAAAAGTACTTTCAAAAAAGAAGCCCACCTTTGACTCTTTTCTAGTTTCGTTTTGGCTGAGTCTAAAGTAACCGCTCCCACCCAGAAGGATTTAATGCAGATATAAGTGGGATTTATGTCTGTATAAGTCACTAACTCAAGCATAAAGATATATATAGTTGAATACTGAAGTCAGGATTGTCCATGCTATCATTTTTTCTATGTATGGTTGTGAAAGCTGCAAAGTGAAGAATGCTGATAAGAGGAAAATAAACTCATTTGAAATGTGGCACTGAAGGAGAGTTCTACGGATACCATGCACTGCCAAAGGAAAAGAAAAAGAAAAGAAAAAGAAAAAAAGAATGCATTTGAGATCAAAACAGACTTGGGCCATTTCCGCACTTTACTGTTATAGTGCTATTACTCCACTTTCAACATCATATGGAATCCTGGGGTTTGTAGTTAGGGAGGGGCATCTTTGGCCTCAGTAAACTACAAACCTCAGAATTCCACAGGATGATGAAAGTGGAATAATAGCACTGTAACAGTGTAGTGCAGAAATGGCCTTGAACTTGCTTTAGATATCAAGATGACTCAGCTGAGACTGTCATACTTTGGATGTACATAAGAAGATACGACTCATCATTAAAGACAATAATATTTGGTAAGGTAGAAAGCAGTAGGAAAAGAGGATGACTGCATTACAGGTGAATAGACTCAACAGAGAAAGCCATAGTCCAGAGTTCACAAAACCTGAGCAGGGCTGTTGCAAATAGGGTGACTCACTGTTCTCTTGGTCATGAGTTCATTGTAAGTCAAAGTCAACTAGATGGCAATTAACAATAACAAGATCCTAATACAATGCCAATCTACAATTACATTGCTTTTAACAGCATTGTGTTAAAACACATTACATGTTTTGTCCCACCATGTAACAAAACTTTGGCTGACATCGCAGCATTTCGAGGACAGCGCTGCAAAAACGCAAATCCTAGAAAAGCCATTATTTTACAGCCTCATTTCAAACTTTCTAATCTTTGCTAGATTCCATTTTCGATGAGCTGTCCAAGCACCTGCATAATTGCTTCTGGCCTCAATGGGATGTATATTTAAGTGCTTTTCTGAACCAGGGCCTAAACAGCTTTCAGCACCAAGCTCAAATTCTGTACAGTTGTCAGAAGTTTACTTAATTAGTCCGGCAAATGAAAAAATGTGTCCAAATCTCTTTTCAGTGTTTTTTTCCTTCCACAAACCTCCTCCACAGTTGAATGTTCTTGAGCTTGAGTTATCAAAAACTTCAAGTATTAACTTCTAAAGCTATGATGATAAGGTTTTGGAAGTATTTCTATGTTTGCTCCTTTGAGGAGATGTGTTTCTGGGGATTCTCATTTTAATACAAACTCCCCTAATTTTTACATTCTGTACCAATTCACGGAATGGAACATAATTACCATTTAACTTTATTGTTACCCTGAAAATCTGGGGGTCCCAGAGGGACACCTCAATATGCTCCAAATGATGGGGAAAATAAGCACAATGGAGCACAAGCAACAGCGATGCGAGAGGCAGGGTAACCTAGTGAGATCCTTTACCCAATTTTTGTGGGGTCAGGATCAGTCAGAAATCACACAAAAAGGTCCAATGAATGACTTTATTGAACAGTAATAGCTTGCACTAATGCAAACACGCATACAGACATCCAAGGGCTAAAAGAAATAAAAAGTGGAAATAAGATAGAGGGATTGTTGAGGAGTTCGTAGTCTGGGTGATACCGCACCTCTTCCTGAAGTCCTTGGTCCAGGAAGCAGCGGTTGAACAGCAGCTCAGCAAAGAGATGCTGAGGAGATCACGCAGCTATCGGGAGAGGGGACCAGTCAGTTGGTAAGACTGAGAGGCATAATACTTCTTCCTCTTCTTCTTCCCTCTCCACCTTTCTCTCTTGCCTAACTAGCCCAAAAACGGGAACTATTTGTAGGAAAAATTTACTTTGAAGGCAAATCCTCTCCCAGGGAAAACAAACAGGGACAGAAAAGAAAAACAACTCCACACCTGGCATTTTCTTTGATATTGGAAGATAACAGGGTGTCATCCGAATAACCGGATCTTCCTCTGCTTTGGGGCTGCGGTGTGAGTTTCTGGAGATCGATTTGATAAGATTTTATTGCTTCCAGTGCCCAACTTTCCAGGAACACTTTTACTCCCTTCAAGTGAACTCCTTAAAGGTTGGTGACCTTTTGTCCACCATGGGTTATCACAACATGAGGTCTCCTGTGGCTATGTGACTGGGGAGTTTACTGGTCTGACCTGGTGTGTTTGATCCTACGACCGTTATTGCCTATGTGCGTATCCAGGTGACCTCTCTGGTGGGTTAGATTAATTTTATATCAAAGTTGTAGACCCCGGGACAGGGTTTACCAAGGGGGCAACATTATAACTTCTCTTTTTCACTTCTAAAAATAAAATTAAACAAATAAAATACCTTTTCTTAATTTTATGTATTTTTCCACTAAAACAAAGTACCAAAGTGCTGCATGAAATTTTCTATCTGAATACATATTTTTGGATTTATCATAGAAATATATATTTCTAATTTGTTTTAAAATCAGAGTACTCATTCCAGAATATTTTATCTTAAAATATCCATTATTATATACACAGATTACTTTTGAGCAAGAACTGCATTGCAAAATTCAGAAAAGAATATCTATGTTATGAATTTTACTTTAAACTGGAAAGTAAATTGGATCAGTTTGTATAATAAAGAATGGATCTTTCAGTTGCAGCAAAGACAGGAAATTGGAGAAAGGATGAGTTAACAGGGAATAGGAACCAATAAAGGTGATAGATTCAAAGTCTCAACTCTCACAGGACTACTGTAAATTTCATATATACAATGGAATTCTACCAGTGGTGTCATCTGCTGTCATTGCTGCCTTGTGACTTAAAAAAAAAGAAAGAAAAAAGGGGGGAAAAAGAAAAACTCAGAAATAGTGTGTGAGTGGGAATTTCGCACATTGGTTGGACATACTCAATTTGCAACTCTCTGACTGAAAATAAATTATTATGCTTATGCTACCTCCAAAAAGACTTCAGACTTGCTTGCGTATGGGACCAATTTGCATACTCAAGTACTTACCTTCAGCATTATACATGTGTCACTCATGGCGCACACCTTAAAGAGGAGCCCTGGTGGCAGAGTGGTTAAATGCCAGTAGTGCAACCACAAGGTTGTGAGTTCGATCCTGCCAGGCTCCAAGGTTGACTCAGCCTTCCATCCTTTCGTAGGTCGGTAAAATGAGTACCCAGCTTGTTGGGGACAATTAGCTAAAATACATTGTAAACCGCTTAGATAACACTAGTTGATAGGCGATATAGAAATAAATGCTATTGCTATTGCTTAAACCATCTTCTTTATGTTGTTTCTTTTGTTTCTAGCATAATAGTGTTTGCCAGAGGTGGTGAATGTCCCCTTATGGGGAAGGAGGCAAATCTTCCCTGGACTTTATGGGAGCTAATCTGGGTTTTCTGAGAACTATCCAAGATAAAGAACTCTTTTCTGGAAATGGATTCAGCACCTTAATAGAGTTCCATAAAACTTGGATTAGCTCCTATAGACGCATCATGGTCAACTAGTCCTGGACCAATAGCCACTTCTGATATCCTGACCATGTAGAGAATTGGAAGCACTGTTTTGCAGTGGTACTGGTCCTTCCAACTACGGGATTTAAGCCAAAGATATATTGTCAGGCCTTCAGTTTTTTAAAAACCTCTTTTCAAATGTTCACTTGCATAGCAGTTGTGGTCTGCGTTAAGAAAATACTATTTAAAAAGTGAAGAGGGAGGAGGGGGTAGAGCTATGAGTGTGAAAGCAGGAGACCGAAAAGCAGCATCAGCAGCACCAGTGTTGAGGGGAAAGAGGATGAGTGGTGTTGATCATGGCAGCTGGTGCTCTCTGCTCAGTAAAGTAGTGAAGTCAGTCTGAGTCTTAGGCCATTTCCGCACTACATTGTTATAGTGCTATTATTCCACTTTCAACATCCTATGGAATGTTGCAGTTTGCAGTTTAGGGAGAGGCATTTAAAATTCTCAGCCAGAGAGCTCTTTGGCCTCAGTGCACTACAAACCTCATAATTCCACAGGATGTTGAAAGTGGAATAATAGCACTATAACAGTGTAGGGTGGAATTGGCCTTAGTCTGAACTTTTAAAGGAGCTATCTAAAATGCTGAATATATTATAACATATTATAAGGATAGGATTCAACATAGTGAGTGCATTAAATTTCAGAGTGGATGCAGCTCCCTGTTGACCCTGAAGCCACCAGCTCCCACTGGCTGATGGAGAAAAGATTGCCCAGGATGGATATGGGCTTGAGTTCTTATAACTTTAATCCCAGATAGATGGAGAAGCAGGATGAGGTGATGTATGAAGGTATCTGTTTTCTCTTTCCTTTCAAACTCAAATTTTCAGCTGCATCTGAAACACAGTTCTTACCTCTCTAGGAGAGGCAGGTAACAAGAACAGAGCCCAGCACTTCTCTGTCCCTTTCCCCTCGGTGATTTTGGGGATCCAGGAGACTGCTGGGGATGTCAACAAAAAAATGTGAGGAGGAAGGCCAGAGGTGGCACTTCCTTCCACATCAGGATAGTGTTCAGTAGTTTTGGCTCCAAAGGTCTTGACTCTGAGGTAAGCCAGTACTGCAAATCCAGCTGTGCTAGAGAGATAAGAGGTGTAGCACAGGACGAGGGCTCATGGTCTTTCCTCTTGGTTTACAACAGTGGAATCTAGAATGCTTTTTCATGGATTGGGGAAGGGAAGGTTCAGGTGGGTACTATGCACTTCAATTTAAATAATGCAGATTTTCTGCCTTTATGCAAATCTTTAGATCTTCACTGGTATACATGTATAAAACAGTATAAAAGAAAAGCCTGGGGTCAGCCGGGTTCCTATTCCTACAACAGCTTTTATCTCTAATATAATGCAAGTGACATTATGGGAGCCTTAAAGGTTAGGCAAAACCTTTACTTAAATACTCTAAAGCTGCTAGATCCTGTCAGATCTTGGAAGCCTTGGTTACTACTTGGATGGGAGACCACCAACAAACACCCAGCTGCTGTAGGCTATATTTCAGATGAAGGAACAGGCAAAACTGCCTCTGAGTATTCCTTGCCTAAGAAAACCCTATGAAATTCACAGGGTCACTTTAAGTCAATGCGAGACTTGAAGGTGCATGTGTGTGCACGTGCGCACACACACACACAGAGCTGTGCTCCAGATCACAGGTAATATGTTTAGTAAAGCTATTTGCGGGCACAAAATTTAATGTTACATAGTAGCAATATTGATGTTAGCCTTAGCAGCACGAATAAATCATGGTCTTCTCATAATTGAGGTTTCTCTCACTAGCTCAACTTTGTCCATTTTCATGTTGAAAGAGTGGGAAAGAGCAAATGTCCCATAGGAAGAAGAAAAACAATTACTTAATGCTTTCTAAAATAAACTCACACAGAAGGTGGAAGGAAGCTGTCCTTTAAACCTTTAATTTATAGATATTCAACCCCAAATATTAGTTGGATTTCACCTCTGAACATGTGCAACCTATTAAAAGAGAAGACTTTCAAACTTCAGCCTGCATTTTCATCTCTCGTAGAAAGGGAACAGAAACAAATTTTGTATTTACCGCATTGGCATTACTGCATTTATAAGATCCTTGGATTTTTTTTTTTAAATTATAAATGAAATTGTTTTCAACTTACACACAATTCAATCTAAAATGCTCCACTGGTTCTAGTAAAAAGTAGGTGAAGGGAGCATTTTTGACACACAATATGGCTTGGTTTGTTTTCCTATGACAGAACTGATAACAGCTCAAAATGGTGGAAAGGTGTACAAATTAGCTAAGTGGGTATTTCTCACTTTTAGGCCTACGAATATGGTACTCTATCCCTTTTTTCTGTAATGTGAAACATGTTGATTGCTAGATATGCAAACAGGTCTGAGGCTAAGGGTAGTAAGTCCTGATGTCACAAAGATACTGAAGACACTGAACTAGGGGAAAGGAGTAATATTCTCCTTCTCTGTTGATTTCTTCTCTTATGCCATCTTATGACACGTTTTGCCATCCAGATGTTTTGGGCTACAATTCTCACAGTCCCTTACCATTGGCCTGATCAGGGAAGATGGGATTTGTAAGCCAAAATATCTGGGAAGGAGATATTCTCCATCAAGGAGAAAGGGACACTGGTGAAGTGAAAGGCTGTAGTGCAAGTTTTCCAATACAATTTGTTATTTTTCATTTCTTTTCATCTTTCTGATCATAGTTCTCTCACCTCCAATGGCAAAGAAATTCAAGAGATAAGGATGAACAGGTGGACTTAAATCCAATTGTCTATCCGACTAGATCCTTTGAATCAATGGTGACTTGGAAAGTTAACACTTATGTTGAAACTTGCGTAAGTTTCAATGATTAACTGAATCTATTCTTATTGGGATTAATAGTGTAGACCCAATTAATCAATTAAAGGTGAGAGTGCAGGTGGTATAGGTCATGGAATGGCTATGACCAAAAATTAGCTAAGATTGTTAGCTCTGCCTGTTATGTGGCAGTGAGGTCACCAAAAATATAAAAATAAAGAAAATAAAAAAGAAATCTTATTATGTCATGACTATTATATCTTGGGCATGTTGCCTAGCAGAGTTATTTTGAGTGGTGAGGATCAGGGATATTGGGATCAGGGACAAAGAGGCCAGGACTGGAACCCTCAGTTGCTCACTGTGATAAATTTGCTGGGCACTTCAAGGAGAAAGTTGCTTCTATTCACTCAGAACTGGATGCCATGGTTACCACAGTGATTATTAGTGTGTCATCTAGTCAATTCTCTTCAGATCAATTTTAGTTGTTTCATGAAATGTTTGAATCACTCTGTCCCAGCACATGTAAGCTTGACCCTGGCCCACTTTGGGCGATAAGATCCAGCAGAGGTGGATTGATTGTGTGGGTCTAGGAAGTGTTAAATGCATTACTATGGCCATTTCCGCATGAGGTCAATATATCGTAGTCGCCTTGAATTCTCACCCTCCCATCTGCACATTATATTATTTTAGCTTCATAATTTCACTCGTGGTTCTGCATGTTTTCAGCTCCTAGCACAGTTCACTGTGACGAGAAACCACCATATGTGAAAACCAGAAAAACTCCACTGCAAACTTCCCACACTGGTTCTGCTTCATTTTCTCCTACGTGCAGAACTGTAACATTGATTCACAGGGCAGAAGTGGCCAGCTAGGGGCATTCCCAGGCTGTCCTTTCCATCCCTATCTTTCACCACCCATCAAAGGACAGGCTGCCATCATTATTGTCTTCAGGTGTTAAATGGACGGCAGGAAGAGAATGGATCTGCTAATGGATTGTTAGCAACGCAGATGTGTTTGAGTGTGAGTGAGAAAGCCATGATCTTTCATTGCTTGATGAATGAAGGTAATTGATTAGAGGAAGATCCTCAAGCAATGTAGGCCCTTTCCTCATGGGGGGCGAAACGGGGTGGCACATGCAGGGGCGGAGCTTACCTGGTAGTGGGTTGCTCTGTCCCTGTGGGGAGCGCGGTTTCGCCACTCTATACGCCGCCAAATTTCGGCGGTGCTCGGCGGTGCTCGGTGGCGTTTGGCGGTGCCCAAAATGGCAGCCGGCAGCTTCTGGTGGCGCTCCCCCAATCAGGGCAGCGCGCCAGCTGGAAGCCTGCCCCCAGGCAGATCTGCAGGGACGTGCTACCGCGTCTCTGCAGTTCTTCACCAGGGGCTGCCACGGAGCAGCGCGGGCGAGTTTCATAAAAACCACTTGGGAAGGTGGTTTTTATAAAACTTGCAGTGCCACCCCCATGGCTGTGCTAGAGCGGTTTGAGGTGTAGAGCCTCAGTTTTTCCAACTGCACTAGTGCACCCCGCGGTGAAGAAGACCTCCTGGAGAGGTCGCCCTAGTGTGGGCAATATGGCTGTGTGGAAAGAGCCTTTGTCTCTCTTTTGTTTCTTTTTGAAGTTCCTTGTTTCTCATGCTGCTTTGCCGAGAAAGAACCCTCGTGCTGCAGCCTTAACTTTCACTTTACTGAAGTAGGGAACTTATTTTGACAGTTTAATTTGACAGCTTTAATTGACAACTTTGACAGCTTACTCTGAAAGACCAGTTTGGCATTGTTTTGTATGGTTTTGCCCTTTGCTCTTCAGATGTTGCCAGTGGATCTTTTGGATATTGATATTGATTTTTTTCCCTTTTTGGACTCTTGATGCAGTTTAGCCTGGATTTTGGGGACGTTTGCTTTTTGACCCAGCCATTTAAAATGTGTTTCTTTTTCTTTAAAAAACAGAACAACCAGCGATGGTAGGGTGGGGTGAGGGAGGGGGATGGGAGTGGCCAGAGACTTGCTGCTGTCGATGCAGCAGCCACTTTTCTCAGACGTAGTACAATGTAAATGGGGTGTGTGCAGACAGCACAGTTTCTGAATTGGAGAATTGACATGCAGTGAACTGCTCCTCCCCTCTCGTGCGGAAATGGTCTATGTCAAGGGGAGGTGGCTGCTGCCAAGGAGAAGTCTGTAGTGTATAGTCTGCCCTCTCTGGAAGGAGTCCTCCCTGGCCTTGAGGTATTTCAGAACCACCACCCTATCACTAATATACCTGGTGGGGCAAGTTGCTTGAGCCTGTGGTAGCTGGGCAGCTTCAAAGTATTACCAGTTGGCCCTGAATATAAATATCTTGCTTGACAAACACATTCTTGTGACATTAGATGTCCCCAAACAAAACACTGCCTACCCACTACCTTGTAATTTTCTTCCTTTCCCCTTCCCACTGGAAACTGAATGAAGTTGTGATTTGCTTTCAAAGTGTCATCTCATGTGATAGCTACAACAGTCTGTTCGTCCACCAAAAACAAAGCAAGCAAACCAAAATGATCAAAATTTGTTTGTGTTTTAGTTTAATATAAACTGAACTAATTCACACTTTATGAAGAAATGTACAAACTGCACGCCTGTATCCTTCTGCTTTCACACTTCTCTGAATTTGGTGATGCCGTTCTCAGATTGGAAAACCAGTAAAAAATGAATACAGGATGGAAATTTGAAGAAAAAAAGCACACGTGGTGGTGGTGAGACGTATATTAGGGGGATGTAAGCAGATCCCAAAACTGTTTTTAAGGTGAGGAGGGCTCAACACTGGCAGGCTGGTTGTTATTAATTTTGCTTACTTGCAAGTACTTTCAGTGGGAGAGCAAATTACTTTCCCCATTCATTATCACTGAAACATCCTTAAAATAGATTCTTACAAGCACAGTGTATACTTAGAAGTGCCCTCCATGTGTTCAGTGTAGCTTCCTTGCAAGTACGTGGTAGATTGCACAGGGTAGATTGTGTAGCCTTTATGTTCCTGAGAGTGCTCAACAACAAAAGCTGCCTGAATATTTCTTAGCATTTGATCATTTAGTATACTTCTGATTGATAATTCCTGAGAAGGCTCAACTATATAGGTGTCTTGGTGATCCAATGTTGCCAATCATTCCAAGAAGGCTTAGCTCCGCTGTGTTAGTTTGAGAAGGGGGTCTTGTTCCCTTCTTGTTCCAGGGTCCATGGGTGTAAGTCTCAATATGTTAGGGAATTTTTGTGTATTGGAAAATATGTGTGAAAATGTGACCATTCCTGATCTAAACCATTTATTCATTTAGAGAAATCTAAGGTTCCAGCCATCACTGCATGTGTCGCAGAGGATTCCACAAATGACCCATGTGAAATAATGCTTCCATTTCCCACGCTGAGTCTTCTGCTAATCCATAATTCTAGTATTATACGACAAACAAGGATGGATTTCTCTTCTGTCTCCAACACAATCAACTTTTTCTAAACCTGTACAAATTTTATAAACTTCTACACTTTAAGGTGCCACTAGAATCTTTGTTGTTGTTGTCCTGTTGATTAAGCTTTTAAGTTCTAAGCTTTTAAGCTTTCTAAGCTTTTAAGTTTCATTGATTTCAATGGGAGAGTGTTCATGGTGCTATTGAAATAAATGAAGCTTAAAAATGCTCTTTAAATTTAAAATTTCTGATGTAGACTTAGAGAATACATTTCTCAATTTACTTTGTTTTGATCCCAATTAGCTAATTCCAATGCACTTAGAAATACTACTTTGATCCAGAGTCTGTATTTCAGTCCCATCACATAACACAAAATTTGGCATTGCATGGACTTTTCCATACTTGATGTGTACCACTAAATATTTTTTTAATCCACATTACATCTGGACTTCATTGTTAAATAACTCGGTAACTTCAAGCAATCCTTCTGTTGCGTTGTTCGCTTGGGATGGTTATTAGCATTTCTGTTGTATGCATTCAGACTCTTAGATTTTATTTGCTGGTTTATCATGTGATTAATATTAAGTTCAAGTTTGTCCTCTGTTTACTTTTGCATTGAAAGCAACAGGATTGTAATAAAGTTTTGTTCACTTTATACCTTTTATGAGTTGCCCATAGTTTTCCAGTGTGACTGAAGAGAGTAAATACCTTCCAAAGTGGTGTTGGGGATAGTTTGATGACAATCATTGTGACCCATGATACAATTTTTGTGCAAGCTTTTTTTAAAAAAAATGGAGATAAATTCAGAAATAGGATGGGATGAAGATCAGGAACAAAGACATGTGAAACTTACAAGAACTAGAAATAGATCTATCTGTGAATCTTGAAGTAATGTCCTCGGCATGTTGGCACAAATCAGATTACTCCGGTTCTGATAGTAATAGTTCTACTTTACAGTGCTTTGGAACAGCCATAGAAGTCTATATTATTCTGTGCTGGAGTGAGTGAATTCCAATCTAAAAATCTTTCCGATTTATTTAAAAAAACAATCTGTTCCTGTGAGAGGGCATTTCGACCATATTCTTTTGATTTATTTCAGTGAAGCTTTGAGGGAGCAATGTGTTTCAGGAAATAAAACACGAAATATTTCTGACGTTTGTTCTGTATGTTTTCCTTTGCGTTTGACCTTTAAAGGGACACTGCTGCCATCCACTGGGTGGGTGAAGAAGAAAAGCTCAAAGCCACAGTGCGTTTTCTCAGATCTTTTTGCAACTCTCTTCCTGAGAAGGTCAAATGAATTGCACAGAAGTTAAGCGTGAATGTGAATGGGAAGCACCCCCAAACAGCTGATTCTCATTATCCTAAAGAGCTGCCAGTTACTATTACAAACAGAGAAGTTGGCTATAGAAAAACTAGAAGCACACTTACATTTTTCTTCCTAGATTCCCAGTTTTCAGAAGACAAAATATTGCTACCTGTTGGAAAGCTAAGCCAGAATGTGGGGGGAGGGGATGCTCACTTTATTTCTCTACTATAGAGCTCTTGCATATATTATATGCTACTAAGTATTATCATGGCACGTGACAGTTGAAACTTCTGTCCAACACAGAAAAAGCAACAAAACAAATCTGGGAAGGAAAAATACTGAGAACTAGAATCAAGGAATTTTGACTTGCCCCTACCCCCCCCAAAAAAACTGCTAATTTTAATTTTTTTAAATTCAAACTGTGATAAAACAGCACAGAATAAAGATAACAAGAAAAAGGAAAGAGATTAAATGTGCTGCCTGTTAGTGCCCATGTTTCATTATATATCAGTCAACAGGCCTCTCAGTCTCAAGTTTTGCAGGTTATTCTTTTGTTACCACCGTGTTCTAGCCTGACCTTTGGTGAACCAAAGATATCATTTTGATATCATAATTCGGCCCTACTCTGCCACCAGCCAAGTGTTTGTGAGGCCCGCCGAACAAGCGCGAAGCTAGGTATGGCTGTTACCTGTTGCTCCCACCAAATCAAGTCAGATATTGCCAGATCTGCTTTAGGGGACCTCCCGAAACAAACACCTTCATTACATATGCACGCTATCTCAAAGGGATCGTCTGCCCTGAGAGGACACCCCGGCGAACTAGGTACTTAACTGCCGAGCTAGCCGCATTTACATACCGGCTATACTAGTGTCAATTCGGACTTTAACTTAATCATGCAAATTCTGACCTTTCAGAGGCTTTGTCTTCAACCCAAAACTTATTGTTTTCACCCAAAGACCAGACTAGCCTGCGGTTGTTCTTTCCCCTATAAAAATCCCCTGCTTTTGAGAGCTCTTCAGAACTCTTGCTGGAACTTCGCCGGAACTCTTGCTGGATCGCTTGGACTTCATTCTGCCTTGCTGCCGCTCGGTTCAGCAGATTCCCCTCGGTCGCCACGCCAGGTTTCCTCTTCTACAATTGGCTTCTTCAGGACTACAGGACAGGTGGTGTATCACCCATTCCCCTTGAAACTCTATTTCCTTTTCTTGTTAGGAGTGTGCTTGTGCTTTTCTTTAATAACTGTTTAATAAATCTTAATTATTGTTTGAACCATTTGCCTCCTCACTGACCTGATGCTGTATTGGGTAAAAGATCCTGCTGCGTTACCCTGCCACTCGTTAGCCAAGAGAGTGCTCCAGCTAATTTCCCCCATCTTGCTTGTTGTTGTTGTGGTTATTTGGGCATCTCTCCCAGGACCCCCAAGTCACAGGGTAACACTTTCATCAGGAGGTCCTGACCGGTCCATTGTGTCAAACTGCAAACAACATCTTCTTAAAAACTGAATCAGCTGGTTTGAGGTCCTTTGTGGTAGTCTATTCCACTAGCATAAGTAATAAAAGTATATCAGACATCCAAGAATGCAACTCTTTTTTCTACCCCCTTTTGATTTCCAAAATGACAAAGTAGTTTCTCTCAGAGAGCAGGGGCTGATTCACACTACACAAATATAGTGCTATATTCTACTTAGGCCACTGTTATAGTGCTATTATTCCACTTTCCAGATCCTGTGGAATTGGGGTTTGTAGTTTACTGAGGCCAAAGAGCTCTGTAAATGAGAATTTTAAATGCCCTTCCCTAAACTGCAAACCCTAGGATTCCAGAGGATCTTGAAAGTAGAATAATAGCACTATAACAGTTTAGTGTGGAAATGGTCTTACTGCGATGACAATATCCTATGGAATCTTGAGGGTTGTAGTTTGGCTGAGAATTTTAAATGCCCCCCTCCAAGCTGCCAATCCCAGGATTCCATGGGATGTTGCTATGGCAAGTAAAGTGGAATATGGCTGTTAAAGTGGAACATAGCACTGCAATTGTGTAGTGCGAATGGCTCCTAGGGGTCAATAATCTGTTCACTTTCAGGTAAAGCCTCAAGGGTTTTTTAACATCTGCTTACTTCTTGCTTGGCTTTAGTCAATAGAAAAGATATGAATTCTTTATGGGGTAAATTTGCTTTTCCTTAACAAATAGAGACAATAACAACAAAGCTATTGTACTATATGTTCTGTAATACTCTGTAAACCTGCCAAAGCATCCCACCCCAACATTTTAAAATATTTTGGCATTCAACCCACATATATAAAAGTGAGCCCGCTACTCACAACCTCTCTTATGAAGTAGAGATATCTCCTTATAGTTACAGGTTGCTTTTGGTTCTTGTCTGGGCATAGTGTTGGGTTATTTATGATTTTTCGTAGTCACTTGGCTTTGTCATTTTTTTTAACAACTAACCAAACATCCTAGTAAAACAGACATGCAGTCTGTAACTGTCCAACTCACTCAACTATTTTGCTGGTTTACACCCTAGTTCTCATGATTCAGAGAATAAAGTCTGTCCCACAGGGTTTTAAAAGAAAACCAACTGATTGCTTCTACTTTTCACTGCCAGTGAGTCATACATTAAAAAGTCCGCTAAGACAAGAAAAATATATGCAGAAGTGATGTTTCTCCACATCCTACAACTGTGGTTCAAGAATGCTATGACACTTTGAAATTTGTATCTTTCTTCAGTGCACCTCTGGCTTGAAAAATACTTCAAATAAAGTATTTTAGGCATGTAACATTTGCATTGACTGGATGAGGAATCTTGAATGTTTTCCTCAAACATTAGAGTTCTGTTCATTGAGCCAACACATGAAAGGTGAGTGTTACCCTGCTTGCTTGGGGCTCCCTTAAGGGGATTCCCAAAAGCTATCAAAATTGTGGGGAAATCAGCTCAGAGCGCTGTTTTAGCTTTACAAGAGGCAGGGTAACTTAGCGGGATCTTTTAACCCAAAGTCTACAGAGTCAGGCCAAGCCAAGAACTAGGCAAGTTGTTCAGTTTAAAGATTTTATTAAACTCTCAGTAATTAAAGTAAACAATAACACACACACTTACGCATTCATTCAAGAACTAATGAAGAAGAAAGTAAAAAAAATTAATAGGGATTTTGTTCTGGGGTGTTCTGGGGTAATACTCTACCTGGTCCTGATGCCCAGAAAGCCAAAGTTGAAAACTGAGGATTGAGAGCGATGAAACTCAGAACGGGGGAAAGGGGGGCTGAGGCAAAACAGAGTGACAGGGATTCAGGAGGAAAATGTTAAGGAACCCCCGAACAGATAAAAACATGGGGTTTTTATAGAAAAAATATACCTGGAGGGCTAGTTCTCTCCTTGGGAGAACAATACCAAGGAAGGCTAGATCAAAGCCTTCAATAACAAACATCTCCAGCTGAATGTTTCTCAGTGCTTTGTGAATGACTCTGCCCAAGTGAGACAAAAGGCACAGGTAGAGTGGAAATTGCCCTCACTTGGCAGGCTGATTGTGATTCTATTCAGCTGCCATACCAGTGCAAAAGGGCCCTTTGTCTGTTTGATGGTCAGAATGTCTTCGAGGGGTCCCTGGCTATGTGACAGGTTGAGTCACTTGGCTTGACCAAAGTTTTCCTAACTTCCGCCTTTCAGCCTTCCTGCCTACATGCACTTACAGTGACCCTGTCAGACACATGGAATGATTTTTAATATTAGCCACATAGAGATATCAATTTGATGTGGTAAATTAATAAATTGTAGACCCTGGGAGTGAGCTATTAGCCATAGTAACATGAGTGGAGTTTGCCAGCTTGTTCTAGATCTATTCTTGCTTGCACCCGTGAGCTGTACTCATGGCATTCACATACATACATGTGTGTTTGGATGGGAGCATTCATACACAATTGTACAGTAGGCCCTCCACATTCACGAGGGATAGGGACACAAATCTCTTGTGAATGTCAAATAATCGCAAATAGTGCACCCTCCCTACAGGCTTCTGCCTGGCAAGTGCACCCACCCAGGCAGGGAGACAGGGAACAGACAATCGCTTTCCCTGCACCTTCCTGCTGCCTGCGTGAGGTGTGCCCACATTGGCTGCAGTGGCAGGAAGAATGCAGGGAACTGCCAATCACCTTCCCTGGACCTTCCTGCCACTGGTGTGGGGTGCACCTGCACCTGTGGCGGCAGCAGCGGGGGTGGTGGGAGAAGTGCCAAGAATTGGTGATCACCTTCCCTGGACCTTCCTGCTGCCCCCACAGGTGTGCCCCCCTGGGGCAGCAGCAGAGGTGGTGGGAGGAGTGCAGGGAACTGGTGATCACCATCCCTGGACCTTTCTGCTGCTGGCGCAGGGCGTGCCTGTACCCGGAGCAGGGAGAATGGAAGGAGTAAGTGGGGTGGGAATGGGGTGAGAGGGGGAGAATGGGGGGCATGGGGGCACCCCACAAATAATCAAATTAGCGAAAGTGAAACCCACAAATGTGGGGGAGAACTGTACAAGTATTCACACTGTGTGTATGTAGGTGCCATGGGATGGAGCTAATTAGTGTGTGTATTACATGAGGAATACTTCTGAATAAACTGAGATATCCCTATAATGTTTCTATTATCCTCCCCTGGACCTATTTGGATGCCTAAAAAGCAGTTATTTTACCCTATTTGCTCAAAGCAGCATAATGAATGGAAGGCAGGATATTGATGAGAGAGGCAGAGCCCTTTCCGTTGTGGCCTCAAGGCTTGAGAATAAAACAAGTACCCTGTACTATAACATTGTTGCTGCTGTTGGTATTGGCAAGAAACAAAAAGAAAGTCAAGCTCCACATGCTAATACATGGTCAACACTTCATGAATATGCATGTCATCCTTTTGAAGTGCATATACCAAAAGTGGAACAATATAGAGAAGATTAGATGTGCAAATTATGAAGCAAATTATAAGTGATATTTTGAGGACTTTTAAAGGAAAAAGCAGCTGACCATCTATTATCCCATATAGCCTGTCTTCTTTTTGTTTCCTGTTTTTTTTAAACTATTTTTTATTAAAGTTTTCAATGAATAAAAATAACAAATAAATAATACAAATAGCTCAGACATTAGAATACACAATAATTATTTCCTTTGTTAATTATCTTTAACATACTTATAAAGGGGACGTCATGATTCATAAAATTGCATTGTAGTTTTATATTGAAGCAGAAACGTAAGCTTATCCAATTGTGCTACTTCCAAAAGTTTATCCCACCATTCCTCCTTGTA
>CAOKZL010004307.1:0-36409 GCA_948472985.1 Iguana delicatissima
GAGAGAGAGTCTAACATAGTGTGCCACATTTGGGACTCTTCCTCTTGTAGATCCTCTGGTCAACAATTCTCTTTATCTGCATCCATGCTGCATTTCTGAGGGATGCTTGGTGCCTCCATGTTGTCTCTGCAGGACTTGTCCGGGCATGCAAAAATGGCCACTTCTCTCCCCATGCTATATCTCTCAAAGGGCATCTTCCTATTGGCCGGTTTGACACACATGATTCTGAGGGGACCAAATCCATCCCTATTGGTCGAGGGTGGTGAGGCGGGCTCTTAGAGGGGTCGCACAACCCCGCTGGGCCAATGGCAGTGCTCATTGGAAATCGCCCGATTGGCCCGCGTGGATCCGAGGGGGTCACGTGGCTCCGCTGGGGCCCAATTAGAACCCAATTTAGAAATCGCCCCGTTGGATGGCTTGGACCATGTGGGAGGGGAGGTGACACGGCCCATTCCGGATGTCCCGCCCTAGTACTTCCGGGGGAGGGAGATTAATAGGTGTCAGTCATTTTTGACAGGTCATAAATCAATCACTTTTGACAGGTCATAAATCAATCAAATCTGACAGGTCATTAATCAATCATATTTGAGGGTCATAAATCACTTTTGACAGGAGCTACACAGCCCTACTACTTACGTATTTTTGGTATCTTACCCCCAAGAAATTTTCCAAAATGTATAAAGCTTCTCCAACCAAATGTTGGAAATGTAATCAGATTGAAGGGACATTTTATCACATGTGATAGACTTGTGAGAAAGCCAAGAAATTTTAGGCAATGATATATAGACTGACGGAGAAAATTCTGAAAATTAAATTTCAGATGAAACCTGAACTGTTTCTGTTAGGTTTGATAGAAGATCAGACAATCAAGAAATGTGCAAGAGTAATACAATATATGCTAGTGGTGGCAAGAATACTCTACGCTCTGTAGAAGAACTCTGAGATCACTACACAAGAAGACTGGATACTTAAGTTACTCTATATGGTGGAAATGGACAGGTTAATGACTTTAATAAGCTACTGTCATCTTGCTGAATATAAGCAATAATGGGAGAGGGTTATAATATATCTAAGATCAATTGAAGGAAAGAAAGTTGTGATACATTTTGAGTAAAGATAAAGGTTAGGTATGTGTTTGGTAGAAGATTAGTATGTTCATCTTCTATCAAACACATTCCTAACCTAATACATACCTAACCTTTATGGATACTAACTTATAGAAATGTAAAATGTCTTAAGATTTCTTATTAATTGACTACTACTAGTATTGTATAATGTTATATTTAGAGGGAAGTCTATCTGATTACTTTCTGTCATCATTTACTATGTAATTATGACCTTTGGAGGCAGTGTACTACAGTATTAACTCCAACCATTTCAATGAGGAGTCAGAAGTCAGATTTATATTTTGTAGTTGTTGTCTGTTGTAGTTTAGCTTAGGGCCTTTCCGCACTACACTGTTACAGTACTATTATTTCACTTTCAACATCCTGTGGAATTCTGGGCTTTGTAATTTACTGAGGCCCAAGAGCTGTCTGGCTGGGAGTTTGAAATGCCCCTCTCTAGACTGCAAACCCCAAGATTCCATAGGATGTTGAAAGTGGAATAATAGCACTACAACAGTGTAGTGCAGGAAGGCTCCTAGATTGTTCTGCACTGGACAGGAAGCGCAACCAGCTCCGCACGCAAGGTAAGTGTGCATGGGGCCCCGGAGCAATGCGCGACTGCACAGCATTTTCAGCTTCAAGCCTAAAATGAAAAAATGCATGAACAGTCCCTGCCGGGCCCTGGAGCATCGCGCAAATGTGAGTGTATCATGTGGACCGCTCCTCACACATGTGCGACACTCAAGGGGCCCTTTTGCATCAAAAATGCCATGCGAAAAGGGCCTAGGACAAGGAGCAATGGATTCAAACCTCTGGAAAAGAGACTCTACCTAAACCTCAGAAAGAACTTCCTGATGGTCAGAACTGTTTTGGTAGTGGAATATGCTGCCTGGGAGTGTGATGGAGTCTTCTTCTTTGGAGGTTTTTAAGCAGAGGCTGTATGGCCATCTGTCAGGAGTACTTTGATGTGTGTTTCTGCATGGTAGGGGATTGGATCAGATGGCCCCTGTGGTCTCTTCAGAGTCTGTGATTCTATGATTCTTTGATTCTTTGATTCTACTGTTACCAGGCCATAAACCCCTACTATGATACAGCTTAATTGGCAAAATATTTAATTGGTATGAAATATAAATTATATCTCGCTATGACTGGGAGCTTGCTTGCAAAGAGGAACTGATTGCACACATGCATTGCAAAGCTAGGTCAGATTGAGACCTCAGAGCATGGCTAGATCATAGAATCATAGAATCATAGAAATGTAGAGTTGGAAGAGACCACAAGGGCCATCCAGTCCAACCCCCTGCCATGCAGGAAAACCCTCAAAGCACTCCCGACAAGTGGCCATCCAGCCTCCGCTTAAAAACCTCCAACAAAGGAGACTCCACCACACTCCGTGGCAGCACATTCCACTGCCGGACAGCCCTGACCCTCAGGAAATTCTTCCTGAGGTTCAGGCGGAATCTCCCCTCCTGCAGCTTGCATCCATTGCTCCTTGTCCTGGTCTCAAGAGCAGGAGAAAACAAGCCCACTCCCTCCTCAACATGACATCCCTTCAAATATTTAGCTCTCTAAGTCTGTCCTCACAGGGCATGGCTTCCAGGTCCCTCACCATTTTGGTTGCCCTCCTCTGGACCTTTCTCCAGCTTACCCATATCCTTCTTGAATTGGGGTGCCCAGAACTGGTCACAGTATTCAAGATGAGGTCTAACCAAAGCAGAATAAAGTGGTACCAATACCTCCCTCGATCTAGACACCATACTCCTATTGATGCAACCAAGAATTGCGTTGGCTTTCTTGGCTGCCACATCACACTGCTGACTCATCTTCAGCTTGTAGTCTATTAAGACTCCTAGATCCCTTTCACACGTACTGTTAGCCAGCCACGTGCCACCATCCTATATTTCTGCATACCATTTTTTCTGCCTAAGTGTAGGACCTTACATTTCTCTCTGTTGAAATTCATTTTGTTAGCCTTGGCCCAGCTCTCCAATCTGTCCAGGTCCTTTTGAATTCTGATCCTGTCATCTGGCGTATTAGCAACCCCTCCCAATTTGGTGTCATCTGCAAATTTGATCAGCGTGCCCTCTATTCCTTCATCCAAGTCATTAATGAAGATATTGAACAGCACCGGGCCCAGGACAGAACCCTGTGGCACCCCGCTAGTCACTTCTCTCCAGGATGAGAATCTGCCATTGGTGACCACCCTTTGGGTAAGGTCAGTCAACCAGTTACAAATCCACCTGACAGTAGCCCTGTCCAGTCCACATCTTACTAGCTTCTTTGCAAGAATGTCATGGGGAACTTTGTCAAAGGCCTTACTGAAATCAAGATATACTATGTCCACAGCATTCCCTTCATCTATCAAGCTAGTAACTCTGTCATAAAAAGATATAAGATTAGTCTGGCATGACTTATTTTTGAGAAATCCATGTTGACTTTTCGTAATTACGGCATTGTTTTCTAAGTGATTAAAAACTGACTGTTTGATGATCTGCTCCGGGATCTTTCCACGTACTGATGTCAGGCTGACTGGGCGATAATTATTTGGGTCCTCTTTTTTCCCTTCTTGAAGATGGGGACAACATTTGCCCTCCTCCAGTCTGCCAGAACTTCTCCTGTCCGCCAAGAGTTTTCAAAGATTATAGCAAGAGGTTCCGCAATGACCTCTGCTAGTTCTTTTAAAATCCTAGGATGCAATTCATCTGGCCCTGGAGACTTGAATTCATCCAGTGTGGCCAGGTATTCCTGTACTACCTCTCTACCTATTCTGTGCTGCATTTCCCC
This sequence comes from Iguana delicatissima, assembly GCA_948472985.1. Classification (NCBI taxonomy): domain Eukaryota; kingdom Metazoa; phylum Chordata; class Lepidosauria; order Squamata; family Iguanidae; genus Iguana; species Iguana delicatissima. The sequence continues at coordinate 3,891 of CAOKZL010004307.1, forward strand.
CACTTCCTCACCTGCTCCCCAACCGCCAGGTTGAGTGTTTTTATCCTTTTGGGAAAAAACTGAGGCAAGAAGGTGTTGAGGAGTTCTGCCTTTTCTCTTCCTCCTGTTATTAATTCACCATGTTCCCTGCGCAGTGACCCTATCGTCTCCTTCTTTTTCCTTTTGCTGCGGACGTATTTAAAAAAGCCCTTTTTATTTTTTTTAATGTCTCTGGCCAACCTAAGTTCGTTCTGTGCTTTAGCCTTTCTGACCTTCTCCCTACATCTCCTGGCTACTTGCTTATAATCTTCTTTGGTGATTTCCCCCTTCTTCCATTTCCTGTACATGTTTTTCTTAACACTTAGCTCAGCTGAGAGTTCTTTAGTTAACCATTCCGGTTTGGTCAGGTGCCTTCCATTTTTCCTCCTTAATGGCACAGTTTTAGCCTGTGCCTTCAGTATCTCCCTTTTAAAGAACTCCCATGCATCCTGAACTCCTTTCTCATTGACTATTCTTGACACGGGATTTCAGCCAGCAGCTCCTTCAGTTTACAGAAGTCAGCTTTTTTAAAATCTAAAACGAGTGCCTGGCTACACTTGTCTTCTCTTCCCCACTGAATGCCAAATTCTAGGAGGGTGTGGTCACTCTCTCCTAAAGATCCAACCAGTTCTACGTCATTAACAAGGTCTTCCCTGTTGGTCAGGATCAGATCCAGAATATTTGATCCCCTTGTTGCCTCTTCCACCTTCTGGACCATGAAATTGTCTGCAAGACAAGCAAGAAACTTGCTGGACCTTGCCGCCTTTGCAGAGTTTGACTGCCAACATATATCCGGGTAGTTGAAATCTCCCATTATTACTGTATCTCTCCTTTTTGAATGTGCAGTCATTTGGTCTAGGAAAGTGCCATCGAGGTCCTCAGTCTGGCTCGGAGGTCTGTAGTAAACCCCCACTATAATATCCCTATTGTTTCTCGCTCCCTTAATTCTTACCCAGATGCTCTCGACCTGGCTTCTGGTGTTCAAGTCGTGGATCTCTTCACAGGTGAAAATATCCTTGACATATAAGGCTACTCCTACTCCTTTCTTATTTGGTCTATTTCTACAAAATAGGCTATACCCCTCTATTCCTACATTCCAATTGTGAGACTCATCCCACCAGGTCTCAGTGATGCCTATCAAATCATATTTATTTTGTTGTACTAAGAGTTCAAATTTGTCTTGTTTGTTTCCCATAGTCCGTGCATTAGTGTAGAGACACTTAAGTCTCCGTCCGCTTCCTGCAAGTCCCATAGCATTGTTTCCACACCTCCCACGATTGGATGCTATTCCTGCTTGGCCAATATCATTTGGGCCTTTTTCCCCTGCACTTGCCGAGTCCTTGTCCTGAATAATCTTGTCTCCCTCCCCAGCTGTACTTAGTCCTAATCCTCCTTGTGAGACTGTTTGCAAAAACGTTCCTGCCAAGTTTCGTGAGGTGCAGCCATCCCTTGCCAGAAGCCCATGTTCATGGAATTTCAAGCCATGATCCAAAAAGCCAAACTGTTGGCGGTGGTAAAATGTGCAGAGCCAGCTGTTGACCTCTACTATTGTCCTTTCCCTTCGTGCACCATATCCTTGAACAGGGAGGATTGATGAAATGACCACCTGTGCACCAAGGTCCTTAAGCTTTCTCCCCATAAGCTCATAGTCCTTTGTGATGTGGTGAAAGCTGTGCTTCACCGTGTCGTTGGTTCCAACGTGAACCAAAACGAGGGGCTTACGGTCAGTGGGCCTGACCAGCCTGGCTAACCTCTCTGTTACATGGTTTATCTTGGCCCCAGGAAGACAGCAGACCTCTCGATTGAACTTGTCCGGTTTGCAAACTGCCGGTTCGGTTCCTCCGAGCAAGGAGTCCCCAACCACCAGAACCCGCCTCCTCTGAGGCCTGTCCAGGGTTCTTCAACAAGCAGATTCTTCCAGGATTGCCTAGGCATTGTGTTGAGGCTGGGAGTGCTGGTCTTCCCGATGTTGGATGCTGTCCTGCTGGTGTTCAAGTTCCAGTTGCCAAAGTTGGATTCCTTCTTGCTCATGTTCTGTTCCCTCCTTCTGGTGTTCCTCATCTTTCATAGCACCAAGAACGTTGAAGTGATTCTGTAGTTTGAGAGTCTCTGTTTCCTTCCTGGCCCGTCTACTTCTCCGTGTGACATTCCTCCAAGCATCGCTTTCCTTGCTCACAGAACTGATTTCCTCATCTGGCAGCTCCTCCACATATCCGGTCTTCAGGAAGGTCCTCTCTGCCCTATCCAAGAACTCCTCACCTTCCCTAATAAGATGAAGATTAGAAACCTGTGCCTCCAGCTGCCGAACCTTGACCTCCAAGAAGGTCACCAGCTTGCACCTGCTGCAGGTGTACCCGACAACATCTTGTGGCAAGAAAAGGAACATGCCACAAGTGCTACAGGTGACAGCAGCAGCTCCCTCACCTTCCATACTTGATAATACAGAGAATAGTTGTTAAAAAAACCAAAAAAACCAAAAAAACTGGGCCTTCTTTCTCAAATTGAGCTGTATAAACTATGTCTGCTCAGCTAACTGCCAAGCTCAATTGAACTCTTATTAAATTTGTTCAGTCACTATAAGGATTGGTTGTTCCTAAACTTGAATGGTTGAACTTGAAGGATTGAAGTAGATGAATGAAACTGCGCGCGCCGTAGGCGCGTGCCACTGGGAGTTCCTAATAAAGCCTCCTTCCCCTAGCTGGCTCCTCCCCCTAGCTTGATTAACTCTCCCTAGTTTGATTGACAGTTAACTGACTAACTAATAAACAATTAGCTGATAATTAGGCTGTGAGCTCAGGGAGAGCACACGGCCAGCGCAAGCAAAAAAACAACACAGAGAAATAAGCAAACAAACTCAGCCCCACAATCCTGTAAAAACACCTATCAAAGATGTCTTCACAGACCCAGCTTACCTTCTGCTCTCTCCTCCGGAAGTCATAATCAGGGAAACTCCAGAGATAATGGACTGGCAGATGTCGACCAATGACTCGACCTTTAGAAACAATAGCACCCAAAACTGCTTTCACAAAAAGCCAATTGTGTTTGACCTTCCCCTTCTCTCCATCAAAACTCTCCTTTTGTCCCCTCACTTGTACCATCATTAAGGATCTATCATGATTCCCATCAGCCATTTGTCACCTAATGCTAGGCCATTAGCCCATTCTGGACTGCATTGTCCACTCTCTGGACTCCATCATCTGCTGTGCCAGAGTCATTAACACTTGCCCGCTCAGGGTGGAAAAAGGGAATTTAAACCATGACTCTGCATCAGATAACTTATAGTACTTCTGCCTGTTGTCTGTCACTCTGCTGGTCTGATTCCTGATGGTACTGTGAGTGGGTTGAAATCTCATACCCACCAAGCCTGAACGGGTTGGACACAGAGCTGGGATGAGATCTGAAACTGGCTAGGAAGTGAGGCAGCAACACAAAATGCAAAGTATGCAATATAATAACTTTATTCTTCAAGCTTCACATTTTTATAATATCTTCTTGATTAGGAAAGCAGAATAAAACATACATCAGCAAGGTTAGCATTTCACTTAAGACTGACCACTTGTTATTTCTTACCTAACTCTTCCATCAGCTGTCTGGAAGAACAGAGCAGTGTGTAACTATCATAATGTTCACAAACAAGTCCATCACTGATCTAACAAATGTACTCCTGATTTCAGCAACGTTAGTTTCATACAAAGTTAACAAAACAGAGGTTATTTATATAATTTGTCCATAGAAGCAGTTAATTAGGGATGGGACGAATCCAGAATTTTCCGAATCCGAATCTGGATCTGAATCACCCTTTTCGCATGGTGTTTCTTAAGCGAAAGGGCCCCTTGAGCATCGTGTAAATGTGAGGAGCGGTCTGCATGACGCAGTCACATTCACGCAACACTCAAGAGTGTGACACGAACCGCTAGTGGATTTCCTTATTTTCAGCTTCAAGCTGAAAATACCGGGCAGTTGTGCAACGCTCAGGGGCATGGAGCACACTTACCTGCCATGCGCAGCCTCCTGAGCCACACTGGTCGTGCTTCCTGCCTCAGCACTAGCCTTTAACTCCAAGGCTGCACTGCAATAGGAAGGGGTGGGGCACGGGTGGGGCGCTCACGCGACCAGTCAGCAGCTGTGGTGCCGAAGCAGCAAGGATGCGACAGCCTCTTGCAAGAGGCTGCTTGTGCAATCCCTGTGCTCCAGCACCAAGAACAGGTAAGTTGCGGAAAGGGCCTTTGGCAGAGAAGGCTGTGACACCTTGTAAAACTCCAAAACCCAGAATTGTGTCTGAAAGAAGTTTGCAGGAGAGCTATGCAAAGGAATGTTTCAGCTGTCCTTGGAGTCTCAAGTGTGTGGCTTCCAGTCAAGTACTGAACTTAAATATGAAATGTTCAATTTAAATGTCTTAGAATACAAGCCCAGCTGTAATTTGTGAAATTGTTAGCAAAGGCCATTATTACTCCAAGGTACTCCTCACCTACTTACTATCTTCCCTTGTATGTCTGGTCCCCCAGGTTTTCAGGCATCCCAGTCTCCCATGTTTTCAGGCATCCTGGTCTCCCTGGTTTTCAGAATTTCAGGATTTTCCAACATCCTTCATGTATATTTTAAGCCAACAGTACTACACTTAGACTCTTGGGCTCTTTCTGCACCTTATCTTTTTCCAGCGCTGGGAAGCGGGGATCGTGCGAGCAGCCTCCAGCAAGAGGCTCTTGCATTCCTGCTGCTTCAGCTCCGCACAAGCTGCCTGCTTGCACGAGAGCCCCGCCTGTTCCTTCCACAGTGCAGCCTGGGAGTTTCCCATCCTGAGATGGGGCAGGAAGCATGACCGGCACCGCTCCAGAGGCTCTGCACACCACATAAGTGTGTGCAGGGACTAGGAGCAATGTGTGAGCGCTCACCATTTTGGGCTTTCAGCCGAAAGTGAAAAGGTATGCGATTGGTGCCTGCTGGGCCCTGGAGCATTGCACGATTATAAGTGCATTGTGCAGATCACTCCTCACAATCGTGCGATGCTCCAGGCACCCTTTTGCATGGCAAATGCAAATGCCATGCAAAAAGGGCCCTGGTCTAAGAACATAGCTTCATTTCTTCTCTGTGGGATTCATAAATATCACCCACTTCTCCCTGGCCTAGACTTTCTCTATCCAAACCTTTCTCCCCTTTTCCTTCAGTTAGCCTTGTGTGACTGTGAAACTGCTTGTATCTTTTGTCTGTGTAATTTTTAATTCCCCCAATAAAACAAACAAGCTTACTTTTGAATTACAGCTGGTTTTTACCTGCATTAGTAGTGGTATACACAGATGTAAAAGATCCTGTAAGGTTATCCCCTATCACAGGCCTCCTCTTTGAGCTAATACTCCCCACTATTTCATGGAGGCACTGACATTGTGGGTGAACCCCTGAGTCACCCAGGTTTTGGAGCAACAAGATTGGTGGAGAAACGTGGCAATACCTTGCACCCCCTGACTCATGCACACAGTTCAGGAAAGCACCTGTAGGGAAATCCTTAGGGATTCCATCCAGATTTTGTGTGAACACATGTGAATGAGAATCTGTGCGACTGAGCCATAAGGGCTATGGGTGGACCCTTGAGTCACTCATGTTTTGTGTTACTGCAGTTCCTGAGCCACACTTGGAGTGACATTAGTTATCATTTTGATATCAATAATTTGGCCTTCTTCACCTATTCCTTCCCAAGTGCTTGCGAGGCCCCCAGACAAGCACGCAAACAGGCTCGGTCGCTAATCAGTGGAATATTTGAAACAAATACAGGCTGGCCAGAAATAGCCAAACCGCCATTTCAAGAGACCTCACGGCAAGTACCCTCATTATGTATGCATGCTACTTACAAAGAACTCCCTGCCCCGAACAGGCAGCTTGATTAGAAGGATCCTCATCTATCAAGCACTCTGCATTTTCATACTGTCTACTCTATTGTCAATTCGGACCTAACTCAATCATGCTAAATTCTGACCTTTTGGAGACTTTGTCTCCAGCCTGAAACTCATTGTTTTCCCCAAGTACGGACTAGCCTGTGGCTACATTTTCCCCTATAAAAAACCCTGACTTTGTGAACTTCCTTGGATCGCTCCTGACTTCCATCCAGCCTTGCTGCCGCTGTGCTTGGCAAGCCTTCCCCTCAGTCCCACGTACTGAGACTCCATATCTCCGAACTTCTGCTACAGACTATCTGGGCTTCAGGACAGGTGTAGTATCACCCAAACTAACAACTCCTCTAAAAATCCCTCTATCCCACTCCAACCGTTATTTCTTTAGTTCTCTGCGTGAGTGTGTTGCATACACTGTTTGATTGTTTTTTAATAAAAACCACAATTATTATTTCAATTCTGTTTGCTTCTTGACTTGGCCTGACCCTGTAGACATTGGGTGAAAGATCTCACTCTGTTGCCTTGCCTCTTGTATTGCTAGCTTGTGCTCTTGGCTAATTTCCCCCAACTTATATAATTGAGAGCGAATTTAGGTGTCCCCAGAAAACAGGATAATATTTGGGGTAACAATGCTAGCTTCTTTTTCATTAGCTGCAAGTGTCATAGATTAGTTATGCCATTTTTGCTAAGAGTATACTCTTGTTTTGGGAGTTCTGAATAGGATACTGCATTACTTTGGAGATGTAAAAGCCACCAAGAGCCTTGTATAGCCCCTGAGTTTTCAGAGGTCACCTGCTCATCAAGAGAGTTTGTCACCAATGCCAGGGAAGCACATTTGCCCATATTTTTGTCTGCTTTTCTGGTGAAATTTACAGGGTGTAACTCCTAAATTTTATTAGCTGCTTCCAGAAGGTTAAATAATTATCGAATTTTAGTGTAAAGATCCTTTTGGTTTTATCTGTCATTTTTGAAGCTTGTACCCTTTTTCCTCAATTGGGTTGATACCTTAGTTTTTGATACTTAGATTTCTTGCAGGTCAGACATATATCTTACTACTTTTCCTTTTGCTAGAGGTTTTACTTGTTTTCCATTGAGGTATATTTCATTTAAGGATTCCAGAGCTATTATTGTCTGGGTTTTTGGCCTGTTGTTTTAGTTTGCTAGGCTTAATTGCTGATTCTCCTGAATCATCTATAACAGTAGTTCCCAGGCTTTTTTCACTTGCATACTCCTTCGCAGCCCATTTCCATAAATTGTACCACTATACAGTGGGCCCACATTATTCGCAAGCTCAGCATTCATGAATTCAACTTTACATAAGATGCCAAGTGAAAAGAGGAAAATATTTTAAATATTTTAAAAATTGCTTGAGAGCATTGCAGGGCAGGCATCAACTCTGGGACGTAACTACACCACACCCTGAGATGGCTAGCAGTGGCAACAGTCCTGATCCTTGTTGCTCATTTACAGTTCAGTCCAATTCTATTCAAATCGAGTAACATGCAATGGGCTCATTCCAAGATGAGTGTTTGTTTGCAAAACAGAAGAATCTGTTAAATGGTCAGGATGCACACCTCCTGTCATTTCATATATCCTTGCATTTTATCCCTCTGTCTCACCCTTCCAGAAGCTTTGGGTGATTCCTAGTAACAAGAGAGTCTGTGAAATGGCAGGAATGCATACTTCATACAGTTTCACAGATACTCACATCTTTTGCCATTCCCACCAGCTCCTGGAGTTAATGCCTGCCCTGCCATGGTTGAGGGCGTGGTATCAACTCTGATTGCTCATGACCAACTGGGAATGGAACCAAGACCTCAACCATGGCAGGGCAGGTGGCTCCTCAGAGAAGAAGCAACACCTCACACTCCAAGGGCACTAGCATTTGTGCCAGACCTATCCCAGTTGCTTGCTTATCATTCAGTCCAATCCAATTCTATTCATGTTGATTAACAAGCAACTCCCATTCTGCTCAATGGGCTCATTCCAAAATGAGTGTTTGTTTGTGAAACAGGAGGATCTGGGAAATGGCAGGAATACATGTCTCACACCATTTCACACATCCTTGCCCCTTTACTCTCTGTCTCAATCACTCCTCCAACTCCTGGAGTTACTGCATGCCCTGCTATGGTTGAGAGCTTGGTTCCAATCCCAGTTGCTCATGAGCATTTTTTAAAATTTTTAAAATATTTTTTTCTTTTCACCTTGTGTGTGGTTGAATTTACAAATGCTAGCTCATGAATAACATGATTTCTCTGCCAAGTCAGCTCATGTTGTTCTTCCTTCAGAAGAAATTCTAGGAACCAGCTTTAACACTTTTTTAAGCTCTTTCTCCATAGCCATCCCTCAGCTTCTGCAAAAAAAAGAAAGAAAAAGAAACCTGCAAGAGCTGAGACACACTGTATTAATTGCACATAGCTCACACAAAGGAGGCAAGAAAGCTATACCACAATAAAAATGACACCAACTCTCCTGGAGGCAAGAAATAAGAGCCCACTCTCCCCCAAAATCTAGTAATGCACACTTTTCCCCTTCTCCATTCTCTTTTTGCAAACAGAACCCCTCCCTTTCTGGTCTTGGCCACCAGTTTTCTTCCTCCACCCCTCCTGATGAGCTCCAGGATTATTCACCTGGAAAACTTGGCTGGAATATTCCGCTGCCACCACTGCATAGCCTTGTGTATGTCCTGGCTCTCTACCTCAGGTGGCTGCAGCACCTTGTGCTATACAGTGACTAAAATGAGTCTCACCTTCCCTTCTTGAGCTGTTGCAAAGCAGTGGAGAGCCTCTGGTTTAGCCCATCACCACAGCAACCCTCTGCGAGGAGCACATACCAGTGAGAGGAGGTGTGCTGAGCAGGTAATGGGAGTCTGAATAGCAACTTTTTATCAGCAAAGATAGGACTGAATGTGACATGTGCACGTGGCAGGGTCATATTTCCCATCATTTATCTTTTTCCCATGTATCTTGAAATGTCCTTGCGGGGTATCCCTCCGGTGAAAATCACAATAAAAACAACATATTTAAGATAAAAACAAATTTAATGAAAGATTGAAACAAATAAAACAAATGAACAAAAAATTAGCAAAAATTAGCAAAACATCAATATACTCTTCTTCCCAGGGACAGAATCTAAAACTATATCCTATGTATCTCATAAGGCAATAGTTTTTAACCTGGGGTCTGTGGATAGTACAGAGGTTTATTAAAACCCTTTTCTTGAAAAACTTTATTTTCTCAAAGCCTGTCAGAATAAGTCTTTGCCTCCTGATGGAAGGACAGTAAGGGAGGGAGAAGCATTCTAGCCTCCTTATGAAGGAAATTTCCAGAACTTGAGGCAGTGCAAGAGCAGCAACCAAGCCACTTTTCTTCTACTATAGATTCCTGGAGTAATGTTGATCAACTCACTGGTACTACTTGATAGTACTACTCTATCTTGTGGTTCATTGTATTCCTTCATGTTATTTCCAACTTACAGTGACTCTAAGGCAAACCTATCACAGAGTTTTCTTGGCAAGATCTGTTCAGAATTTAGTAAACTACTTTTATCTTTCCCAGGGGAAAACACTGCACAGAATATCAACATACATTAAATTTCCTCAAACGTTTTCTTAACTCCTTTTGTAATGCTTAAAAAATGTACAAATCTGTTCTACCATAACGTAAGTATTTTGGTGCCTCTCATTTAACAAAACTACATGCAAAAAAAGGAATACTTGCTAGTTATCTGCATATAGACACATACATCCAAGAGCCTGGATTGTGCATCTAATATTTCTCAAATTACCAAGGAAACTCTGGAGAAGATTTGAGCACAGAATGTCACTTCCCCTCACTGAATTCCACAAATAGAAGCAAAGATCAAAGAGAAGGATGTGGAATAAATGTCTGGTTGCAAGGCTTTTATAATTATAGGATTTTCAGTTCCAATAGTATGATATCATACAAAACTGGAATGACCTTCTCATGAAGAAAAATTGACTTTAGATTCATTTGAAGAAGCTTTATTCTACTGGATTTTCCAGGCTATTTTAAATTGTAATTTTTTCGTCCTAGTGGATAGAAGAGTCTGAGGGAGTCCATGTCCTGGGCCTGTCAAGCTGAATGGCTCTGAAAAATTGATTTGGTAAAGACTCGTTCATTATACAATTGAAATCCCAGGTTGTTTACCAGTGTAGGCTGGCTCCGGACTGGGTTCCTGTCACTCACCTTGCCCCCTTTCATCTCAAGATTCCACTGTGGATCAGGTACTTGGGCCTCAAAGTGACCTCTACATGGACCAGTGGATGTGTTGTTCAGTGGTAAGCATGACCAGACCATACTTGTACTTGTTAATCTATCAAAATTTAACAGGAACAACCAGAAGAAGTTTTAAGAAAGTACAAACAAGTACAAGTTTATTAATACATAATTGGATCAGAAGTAGATAAGTCTTGAACAGGGATGGGCCAACTGAATCCTTGAATCCTCACGAGGATTCAAGATCTGCAAATCTGAATACCTGCACCAAAATAGGCAAACTGAATCTTTTGAATCCACCAGCTAAATAGTTTGTTGGACACCAGGACGCCTGAAAAGCTGGGAGACCAGGATGCCTGAAAACCTGGGAGACCAGACACAAAAGGGGAGATGGCAAGTAGGTGATTTTTTTCCCTTGAAGTAATAATGGCCTTTGCTAACAATTTCAGAAATTACATCTGGGATTGTATTCTAGTATATTTAAATTAAATATTTAATATTTAAGTGCAGCACTATTTTCTGTGCTGAAAATCAATGGCATGTAGAAATGCTAGGGTCAGTGCTTCTGATGCCTATCAGAAGTAGTGGGGCAGAGGGCAAGGTCACACAATCTCATCCAGTGATTGCCACATGTAGACCAGTGTACCTCCTTCCACAAGACACTGCCTGGTTGTAAACCTATAGCTAGAACAGGATGAGAAGTGAAATGTCTATCATGGTTTCTCATGAGCCACATTGTTATCCCACTGGAAAACCCTGTCCCGGGGTCTACAATTTTGATATTAAAGTATGATTCCATGTGCCTTGAGAGGTCACCTGGATGGGCATGTAGGCAATAACGGTTCGAACGATTGAAAACCAGGTCAGGCCAGTAAAATCCCCTGTCACATAGCTCCAGGAGACCTCAAGCTGTGCAAACCCAAAGTAAACAAAGGGTCCTCAGCCCCTGAGAAGCCGACTTGAGGGGATTACTGTGAGCAAAATCCAATCAGGCAAGGACCGTTTACAGAAAGTCATACCACAACCCAATGCAGCCAAAAATCCTGAGACTTTGGCAACACCTTGTAATCTCATCACACAAAGGAAGTTAACATTGTGGCTCTTCCTTCTTGTTGCAACACTCATTGTTCTCCCCAGGAAAGGATTAGCCCTCCAGGTACTTTTCCCCCTACAAATAGTCCCAGTTTTTGAGCGGTTCTTTGGATCACTCCTGGTCATCCCAGCTGACCATTTCTCCATCTGTTGAGTAATCCCCTCAGCCCTCACCATGCTGAGCCCCACTTCTCCACTGTGTTTCCCAGACCACGGACTTCTGGAAAAGGTTCAGTATTACCCCAGCTACAGCCCCTTCAATATTCCCCTTTCTAGTTTCCTCTCTTTTGCTTCTTAATAGGTCTTGCGTGAGTGTGCAAGACTTTCATTCAATAAAATCATTTTGTGGGACATCTTCGTTTGGTTTTTGGCTTGGCCTGACCCCGTAAAAACTGGGTAAAAAGACCCTGCAAGGTTACCTTGCCTCTCGCATTGCTATTGTTCATGCTCTGGCTAGTTTCCATTCCCTATCACGTGGAGCACATTGAGGTGTCCCCCACGGGACCCCAGAAATCAGAGTAACATGACAAACCACTTGTAGCAGAAAGGAAAAATTGTTTTTAAAAATCGGCACCTCTGGGGCCTGCCAAAGGCCTGATTGGCCGGTGAGCCCCTGGGTGCATGAAAATTGCGGCATACAGCCACGCACTTGCTGGAGGCTGCTTGTGCCTGGGGCTGCTGCCTGTGCTCGCTTGCTCATGCTGCCTGTGCCTGCTTGGCTGCCTGCCTGTGCCTGATCATGCTACCTATGCCCGCTTGGGTGCCTGTGTCTGCTGGAGCTACCTGCCTGTGTCCACTCATGCTAGCTGTGCCCACAGCTGCCTCCCTCTGCAAGGTAATATAAGTATTCTCTATTCTTTTGACTTGAGACTGGAGGGTAGGGATTGGGAATTATTTGAGACTGGAGTAAAGACTTGACTTGAAAGTCGCTTGCAGGACTTGGGACTGGACTTGAGGGTAGAGAATTGAGACTGGACTGAAGGCTGTTTCTTTTCTTTTTTTAAAGTGCCTTATTCCAGGACTTGAGACTTAACTGGAAAGTACAGTCTTCTTGAGATTTCAAGGACAGCTGAAAGATTCCTTTGCATAGTTCCCTTGCAAAGCTTTTTCAGACACAGTTCTGAGGTTTGGAGTTTTACAAGGTGTCACAGCCTTCTCTGCCAAAGTGTGCTGGTACATCATCAAACTACAAACCTCAGGATGCCAGAAGGAGGTATGCAAAGAAAAGCTAATTTTGACCCAGATTATCTCTGTACTGTAGTATGTAGCCCTGTTTGCACAGGCAGGAAAATGTGGGATTAATCCACATTTTCCTGCCTGTGTAGAAAGGGCCTTCATGTCATTTTCAATCTGGGGAGATCCTGAGGCAAAACTAGGACAATTGTCCTGGGCAGATTTCTTCAGAGGGAGGTTTGCCTTTGCCCAGACTTTTGCTAAGGCTGAGAGAGTGTGTCTTGCCCAAGATTATTCTTCTTTCCCTTACTGTTAAACTCTTTTTTAAAAAAGAATTTGAAAGATTCAAGATTCGTGAGATTCATGGATTCCCAGAACCTTCCAGGGATTTGGATTTGGATTTGGAAAATTCCAGATTTGTCCCATCCCTAGTCTTTAACTATTTAATCATTCAGAACTCACCTTAATCCTATTCTGTTCTTCTCCCTGGATGACTGTCCTTTTTCCATTATTGCTTTCTCTATTATAGTTATCATTATGCCACATTTTTCATTTTTGCCTTAAGTCTCAGCTTCATATCCTTTCTTCCCTGGAAATTCTCTGCCTGTAATCTCATTCCTGTGACTACTGACAGGTTCATAGGACTCCTGGTGCACCCCCAATCTATTACAGCAATGAGGTCCATGCATTTCTCTCCACTCAAGTATCTTAAGCTAATAGGTATGAAGGAACAAGTAGCTCTGCCACTCACCACAATCTCCAGACACCTGTTGCTTGTAGCCTGCACTCTGGCACTCAGTGCAGGTTTGTTTCATTTCCCAATGCCTCTGAATCACTGTTCTCTGTGGAGACTTCATTGTTTTCTGCTAGGTCTACAGGATTCAAGCTTGTTGCTTCCCCATTCAGCACCAAGCTGGTGCCTGTTGCCCTTAGCTTCTTGTCTTGCTTCCCACTTTCCTCTCCCCCTAGTCTTGGTGAGGTCCGGACAGTTGTCTACTATGTTACTTCAAAATGTAGGTGCCAAAAGAGCCACCCCACAATGTAAATACCTCCTTGCAAAAGTGGGGAACAAATTAGTTCAAAGTTCAGGAGGCTTGAGAGTGGGGGGCAACTTAGCCAGAACTTTCTACCAATGTTTATAGAAACACTCAGGAAAAGAACCAGCCAGAGATTCAAAAGTAAACTAAAAATGTTTTTTATTGAGGGGAATTCACTCATGCATGCAGACAAGATACATACAGTCAGACATTCACACAAGAGCTGACTGAAGGATAAAGGGAAGAAAAATTATGGATAGAGAGGTTGAGGGTTTGGGGTCATAATTACCAGTCCAGAAGAGTGGTGAAGAAGTTGAAATGTGGCTAAGAACAGACCAGATCAGGGTTCAGGGTAACGTAGCACTTCATCTCATTACATCTGATTTCTCAAAACCAAGGGTTTATATACTCTTATTTTCCTCCCTGAAGGGGTGTGAGTTAATTGCTTTCTGGCAAAGCAAACAAAAGGGGTCTGGAATGGATTGATTGCTTCAATGTCTTGGTTGAGTGGGGTTTCTAGGCCAGGCTTCAGTATGAATTGCACATGGCAGAGGTCTTTGCTTCTGCACCTGGGCACCTTACCATTTTCTGAGGTTGGCAATTGACAGGATTAGCTCAGAGCCATTAAGTCAGACTTTACCACCTGGTCATGCTGGGGTCATCCCTGACTTGTCCCCAAGCAGTGTCCCTTTCCACACAGTCGTTCCAGTCATAAGGGTGTATAATTTATATTTTATGCCTATTAAACATATCTGCCAATTAATATATTTTGCCAATTAGACCATATCAACATGTGGGAGTGTATGGCTTGGTAACAACTTGGTGCCCCTCTCTCCAGCTGTGTAGGCACAGATCTAAATTCCTTCTCATTGCTCTCTTGTCACTCAGCTCTTGGGGTGCTCTCTTGCCATTCCTGCTTTTGCCATTCCTGCCTTTCGGGCTGTACCTCTGTCGGGCATTCATCTCTCTTTGTTGAAAGGTTTTACTGCAGTTTAGGCCTACATGGCGATAGCACCCGATATCACTTTGATATCAATAATTTGGCTTTCTTCCACCATCCCTCTCCACGTGTTTGAGAGGCCCCCGGACAAGCCCAGAACTAGGCTTGGCCATCAAACGCTGCAATATCCCAAGACAATACAGGCAGGCCAGAAATAGCCAGATCGCAGCTTTAGGAGACCTCTCTGCAAACACTCTCATTATGTATGCACTCTGTTTACAAAGGACTCCCTGCCCCAAGCAGGTAACCAGGCAAGCTAGAAACTTAAATGCCAAGCACTGAGCATTTGCATACAGTCTACCTCTTTGTCAATTCAGACTTAACTCAATCATACTACATTTTGACCTTTCGGAGACATTGTCTCACAGCCAAAACTCATTGTTGTCCCTGAGTAAGGCATAGCCTGCAGTCACACTTCTCCCTATAAAAACCCCTGATTCCAAGACCTTCCTCAGATCACTCCCGAGTTCCAACCGCCTTGCTGCTGCATTGCTTGGCAAGCTTCCCCTCAGCTCCAGTAGCTGAGACTGCAGCAACCTCGGATCGCTCCGGACTTCCATCCAGCCTTGCTGCTGCTTTGTTTGGCGAGCTGTCCCCTCAGTTCCATACACTGAGACTCCAGACCAACAAACTCAAGCTTCAGAACAGATGTCGTATCACTCAATTCAACAATCCCTCTCAAAATCCCTCTATACCACTCCAACCTTTATTTTCCTTAGCTACTTGTGTGAGTGTGTTGCATACACTGTTTGTCTGTATTTAATAAAATCTCAATTATTCTTAAACTTGGTGTGCTCCTTGGCTTGGCCTGACTCCGTAAACATTGGGTTACAAGATCCTGCTAAGTTACCCTGCCTGATGGGTGCTCAGTGCTCTGAGCTAATTTTCCCCACCTATAGTTGAGTACATTTTTGGTGTCCCTCCTGGGACCCCCAGTAAACAGGGTAACATGTTGATTCAAAAAGACTAGGTGAAGAATGTATTTCTGCTGGACAATCAAAGAAATATGGGGTTGTTTTCTATGTTGAAACAAAACTATCTTCAAAGTTGATTTTTATAGATGATGAAGGTAGATTTATTGGTTTAGGAGTTACTATAAATGAGGAGAAAAAATTGAGGGAGGGTATGCACCAGTTTTACAGAAGGGAATGTAAATTCAAAAATTGAATGCCATGTTAACTGAAATGTCTTATGATAAGTGGTGTTTAAAGGGGAATGGGAATGGGGTGCTGTCCCCACAAGTTGATAGATCCTCTTCAAAGGAGATTAAAAAGTAACAAGGCCAATTACCAAAAGACTTCTTTGAAATGATGGATACTTTACAAATTGTAGATATATGGAGATTCAAGCATCCAAATGAGAAGGATTATATCTTTTTCCTGATAGACAAACTTGAGACTTGAGAATAGATATGATATGGATTTCTAAAACTTGGACTGATGAGATTTATAAAGTTGAAATTATTCCAAAGACTTTTTCTGATCATTATTCTGGAGAATAAAGATTAGAAGGGCAAGTTAAGAATACAGATGGAGACTAAATAAAACTTTAATGACCAAGAAAGAAATACTTTCCAGAACAAAGAGTGAGATTAAAGAATTTTTTAAAAGAAATTTAAATAAAGAAACTAATATTAGATCGGTTTGGGATGCAAGTAAAACCTACATGAGATCATACTTCATTTGCGTGAACAAAGAATATAGAAGAAAACAAATGGAGAAAATACTGAAGATTTTAGATGAAATAAAAATCAAAGAAGATATATTAAAGAATTTTCCAGAAGATGAACGAATCTTGAAGAAGTTGAGATTGTTGAGAAATCAGTTATTGATGTTGATGATGGGAGAGTTAGAAAAGAAACTGAAGTTTCTGAAACAGAAAGATTTCAAGTATGCGAATAAACCTCACGAAACTTGGCAGGAACGTTTTTGCAAACAGTCTCACAAGGAGGATTAGGAGGTCTTTAAACTAAGTACAGCTGGGGAAGGAGACAAGATTATTCAGGACAAGGACTCGGCAAGTGCAGGGGAAAAAGGCCCAAATGATACTGGCCAAGTAGGAATCGCATCCAATCGTGGGAGGCGTGGAAACAATGCTATGGGACTTGCAGGAAGGGCACGGGGACTTAAGTGTCTCTACACTAATGCACGGACTATGGGAAACAAACAAGACAAATTTGAACTCCTAGTACAACAAAATAAATATGATTTGATAGGCATCACTGAGACCTGGTGGGATGAGTCTCACAATTGGAATGTAGGAATAGAGGGGTATAGCCTATTTTGTAGAAATAGACCAAATAAGAAAGGAGTAGGAGTAGCCTTATATGTCAAGGATGTTTTCACCTGTGAAGAGATCCACGACTTGAACACCAGAAGCCAGGTCGAGAGCATCTGGGTAAGAATTAAGGGAGCGAGAAACAATAGGGATATTATAGTGGAGCTTTACTACAGACCTCCGAGCCAGACTGAGGACCTCGATGGCACTTTCCTAGACCAAATGACTGCACATTCAAAAAGGAGAGATACAGTAATAATGGGAGATTTCAACTACCCGGATATATGTTGGCAGTCAAACTCTGCAAAGGCGGCAAGGTCCAGCAAGTTTCTTGCTTGTCTTGCAGACAATTTCATGGTCCAGAAGGTGGAAGAGGCAACAAGGGGATCAAATATTCTGGATCTGATCCTGACCAACAGGGAAGACCTTGTTAATGACGTAGAACTGGTTGGATCTTTAGGAGAGAGTGACCACACCCTCCTAGAATTTGGCATTCAGTGGGGAGGAGAAGACAAGTGTAGCCAGGCACTCGTTTTAGATTTTAAAAAAGCTGACTTCTGTAAACTGAAGGAGCTGCTGGCTGAAATCCCGTGGTCAAGAATAGTCAATGAGAAAGGAGTTCAGGATGCATGGGAGTTCTTTAAAAGGGAGATACTGAAGGCACAGGCTAAAACTGTGCCATTAAGGAGGAAAAATGGAAGGCATCTGAAGAAACAGGAATGGTTGACTAAAGAACTCTCAGCTGAGCTAAGTGTTAAGAAAAGCATGTACAAGAAATGGAAAAAAGGGGAAATCACCAAAGAAGATTATAAGCAAGTAGCCAGGAGATGTAGGGAGAAGGTCAGAAAGGCTAAAGCACAGAACGAACTTAGGCTGGCCAGAGACATTAAAAACAATAAAAAGGGTTTTTTTAAATATGTCTGCAGCAAAAGGAAAAAGAAGGAGACGATAGGGTCACTGCGCAGGGAACATGGTGAATTATTAACAGGAGGAAGAGAAAAGGCAGAACTCCTCAACACCTTCTTTCCCTCAGTTTTTTCCCAAAAGGATAAAAACACTCAACCTGGCGGTTTGGGGGAGCAGGTGAGGAAGTGGGGGAAATGCAACACAGAATAGGTAGAGAGATAGTACAGGAATACCTGGCTACTCTAGATGAATTCAAGTCTCCAGGGCCAGATGAATTGCATCCTAGGATTTTAAAAGAACTAGCAGAGGTCATTGCGGAACCTCTTGCTATAATCTTTGAAAACTCTTGGCGGACAGGAGAAGTTCTGGCAGACTGGAGGAGGGCAAATGTTGTCCCTATCTTCAAGAAGGGAAAAAAAGAGGACCCAGATAATTATCGCCCAGTCAGCCTGACATCAGTACCTGGAAAGATCCTGGAGCGGATCATCAAACAGTCAGTTTCTAATCACTTAGAAAACAATGCCGTAATTACGAAAAGTCAACATGGATTTCTCAAAAATAAGTCATGCCAGACTAATCTTATCTCTTTTTATGATAGAGTTACTTGCTTGATAGATGAAGGGAATGCTGTGGACATAGTATATCTTGATTTCAGTAAGGCCTTTGACAAAGTTCCCCATGACATTCTTGCAAAGAAGCTAGTAAGATGTGAACTGGACAGGGCTACTGTCAGGTGGATTTGTAACTGGTTGACTGACCGTACCCAAAGGGTGGTCACCAACGGCAGATTCTCATCCTGAAGAGAAGTGACTAGCGGGGTGCCACAGGGTTCTATCCTGGGCCCGGTGCTGTTCAATATCTTCATTAATGACTTGGATGAAGGAATAGAGGACACGCTGATCAAATTTGCAGATGACACCAAATTGGGAGGGGTTGCTAATACACCTGATGACAGGATCAAAATTCAAAAGGACCTGGACAGATTGGAGAGCTGGGTGAAGGCTAACAAAATGAATTTCAACAGAGAGAAATGTAAGGTCCTACACTTAGGCAGAAAAAATGGTATGCAGAAATATAGGATGGGGGACACGTGGCTGGCTAACAGTACGTGTGAAAGGGATCTAGGAGTCTTCATAGACCACAAGCTGAAGATGAGTCAGCAGTGTGATGTGGCAGCCAAGAAAGCCAACGCAATTCTTGGTTGCATCAATAGGAGTATGGTGTCTAGATCGAGGGAGGTATTGGTACCACTTTATTCTGCTTTGGTTAGACCTCATCTTGAATACTGTGACCAGTTCTGGGCACCTCAATTCAAGAAGGATATGGATAAGCTGGAGCAGGTCCAGAGGAGGGCAACCAAAATGGTGAGGGGCCTGGAAGCCATGCCCTATGAGGACAGACTTAGAGAGCTGGGTATGTTTAGTCTGCAGAAGAAAAGGTTGAGAGGGGACATGATAGCCATGTTTAAATATTTGAAGGGGTGTCATGTCGAGGAGGGAGTGGGCTTGTTTTCTCCTGCTCTTGAGACGAGGACAAGGAGCAATGGATACAAGCTGCAGGAGGGGAGATTCCACCTGAACCTCAGGAAGAATTTCCTGAGGGTCAGGGCTGTCCGGCAGTGGAATGTGCTGCCACGGAGTGTGGTGGAGTCTCCTTCTTTGGAGGTTTTTAAGCAGAGGCTGGATCGTCACTTTTCGGGAGTGCTTTGAGGGTTTTCCTGCATGGCAGGGGGTTGGACTGGATGGCCCTTGTGGTCTCTTCCAACTCTACATTTCTATGATTCTATGATTCTATAAACCAGGGAGATGCCTAACATATAGATTAAGAAAAGAAAGAAAGAAAATAATGATTTTGAAACTAAAAAAAGATAATAAAAATTTACTAAGGATAAAAACTTACAGCGGATATTTCATGAAAACTTTTCAAAGTTATATTCAATGAAGAATATAGAAGACTTGAAGATCAAAGAATATCTGATGACACAACACCTACCTAAATTGACAGAAGAAGAAAAAGAGAAAGAACAGATTAACCGGAAGTTTACATTACAGGAGATTGGACAGGCTATTCAAAAGATCTGCTAAAATTTGTTTTGAGAGGTAAGAAACCCAGAGTGAAATACAAGGTTCTGCAAGATTCAAAAGAACATGGAGGTCTTGGATTGCTAAGTCTAAAAATTTACTTTGTAGCCTCACGTATGACTTGGATTAAAAACAGATTAGGTTAAAAGATAACAAACTTGAATTTAGGACATTACCTAAAATTTGAGTGGCATGAAGACTTATTGCGGTATGATAAAGGCAATGTTAATGTTGCTTTTAATAATCATTGTATTAGACATGCCTTACTGAATCTTTGGAACAAATATAAAATGAGATTATGTTTAAAAATACCTTTTTCAATTTCTCCACAAGTGTCAGAACTCAAAGAACCATAGTCTCAAAGCTTCTCAGCAAAGTATAGCTTATTGGTACTGCAGTACACTCAACTAACTTCACAGGTCAGACTAACAGGACAGGAGAAAACAAAGCCATTTAGATCCCAGACCCAACCATACATTCTTCCCAGCCCTGTTATCTCCCTGCAGATGTTTCCCAGGCCTTGGTGCCAGTCTCACATTTAGTTCTTTGTCTCTACTCAAATACTCTAATTCCCATACTAGTAGCGGGCACTATTGACTGCCCAACAACAAGAGACCTTTTCCAGAACAGAAATGAGAGCCTATCAACATTGGTTAACAAATTATGATTTACTAGAGAGAAGAGACCAAATTAGTGTAATGAAATCATTACAACAACCATAAGAAGGTTTTAATGTGCAATGGCTCTAATACAGACAATTTTATTTAATACTTTAAAGAGATGAAAAGAATAAAGACTTTGAAAAGAATAAATTGGATTTGGAGTTATTATTATGTACTGATAACGATCATTTGCCAAAATGTACAAATTTCTGTTGAAGTTAGAGATGCTAGATGAGCAAGTTATGGAATATATGATCAGTTGGGCAAAGAACTTTGGACATAATGTTACCCTGTAAATTGGGGGTCCCAGGAGGGGTGCCCAAATAACCAAATAACAACAAGCAAGATGGGGAAATTGGCTGGAGCACTCTCTTGGCTAACGAGAGGCAGGGCAACGCAGCGGGATCTTTTATCCTATGTATACCGGTTCAGGTCAGTGAGAAGTCAAGCAGTTTCAAAATAGTAACAGTTTTTATTAAACAAAAATAATAAACACACAAACACACTCCTAACTAGAAAGGAAAGAAAGAGAATTTGGGGAATGGGTAATACGCCATCTGTCCGAAGTCCTGGAGACACCAATTGAAGAGGAGGAAACCCGGTGTGGAGGCCGAGGGGAATCATAGAATCATAGAAATGTAGAGTTGGAAGAGACCACAAGGGCCATCCAGTCCAACCCCCTGCCATGCAGGAAAACCCTCAAAGCACTCCTGACAAGTGGCCATCCAGCCTCCGCTTAAAAACCTCCAACGAAGGAGACTCCACCACACTCTGTGGCAGCACATTCCACTGCCGGACAGCCCTGACTGTCAGGAAATTCCTCCTGAGGTTCAGGCGGAATCTCCCCTCCTGCAGCTTGCATCCATTGCTCCTTGTCCTCATCTCAAGAGCAGGAGAAAACAAGCCCACTCCCTCCTCGACATGACATCCCTTCAAATATTTAAACATGGCTATCATGTCCCCTCTCAACCTTTTCTTCTGCAGACTAAACATACCCAGATCTCTAAGTCTGTCCTCATAGGGCATGGCTTCCAGGCCCCTCACCATTTTGGTTGCCCTCCTCTGGACCTGCTCCAGCTTATCCATATCCTTCTTGAATTGGGGTGCCCAGAACTGGACACAGTATTCAAGATGAGGTCTAACCAATGCAGAATAAAGTGGTACCAATACCTCCCTCGATCTAGACACCATACTCCTATTGATGCAACCAAGAATTGCGTTGGCCTTCTTGGCTGCCACATCACACTACTGACTCATCTTCAGCTTGTGGTCTATGAAGACTCCTAGATCCCTTTCACACGTACTGTTAGCCAGCCACATGTCCCCCATCCTATATTTCTGCATACCATTTTTTCTGCCTAAGTGTAGGACCTTACATTTCTCTCTGTTGAAATTCATTTTGTTAGCCTTGGCCCAGCTCTCCAATCTGTCCAGGTCCTTTTGAATTTTGATCCTATCATCAGGTGTATTAGCAACCCCTCCCAATTTGGTGTCATCTGCAAATTTGATGAGCATGCCCTCTATTCCTTCATCCAAGTCATTAATGAAGATATTGAACAGCACCGGGCCCAGGACAGAACCCTGTGGCACCCCGCTAGTCACTTCTCTCCAGGATGAGAATCTGCCATTGGTGACCACCCTTTGGGTACGGTCAGTCAACCAGTTACAAATCCACCTGACAGTAGCCCTGTCCAGTCCACATCTTACTAGTTTCTTTGCAAGAATGTCATGGGGAACTTTGTCAAAGGCCTTACTGAAATCAAGATATATTATGTCCACAGCATTCCCTTCATCTATCAAGCAAGTAACTCTATCTACCAAGCGGCAGTGAGGTGAGGAAAAAGTTCCGACAGGAGCTTCAAGTGATTTCAGCAAGTGATTCACGAGAGTTCCAGTGGAGTTCAGCCAGGTCCAGCAAAACTGGGGTTTTTTATAGGGAAAAGAACGACCGCAGGCTAGTCTGGGCTCGGGTGAGAACAGTAAGTTTTGGGCTGGAGACAAAGCCTCCGAAAGTTCGGGATTTACATGATTGAACTATGAGCCGAATTGACAATGGTATGGCCGGTAGGTAGATGCGGCTAGCTCGGCCGTTAAGTGCCTAGCTCGCTAGGGTGTTCTCTCAGGCAGAGAGTCCTTTTGTTTTACTGTGCAATTGTAATTAAGGTGTTTGTGTCAGGAGGTTTCCCCCTGAAGCGGAACTGGCTATATCTGGTACTTTAATGAGAGCACAAGTATCACCCATGCCTAGTTTCGCGCTTGTTCAGCAGGGCCTCACAAACACTTGGCTGGTGGCAGAGTAAGGCCGAATTATGATATCAAAAATGATATCTTTGGCTCACCAAGGACAGGCCAGATCGCGGTGGTAACAATAATATACATATGAATCAATGGGGAAAATTATGGACAAAGGATATTAAAAATATACTTTACTTCAAGAAAATTATTATAAAATGATGTATCGCTGGTATTTGCCACCAGAGAGACTTGGAAAGATACATAAAGATATGAAGAATAAATGTTGGAAATGTCAAGATCAGGTTGGATCTTTGTACCATATGTGGTGGACTTGTGAAAAAGCTAAGCAAGTTTCGTTGAAGATACAAAATGTGATGCAAAACATTTTGAAAGTCCAAATACCACCCCCTCCAAAAAAATCCTGAATTATATTTACTAGGAATTTGGGAAGTAGGTATAATCATTGACAAGAAACAACACAAATTGGTGCAACAAATGTTTTTGGCAATGTGATTAGTATATGCAAAGTGCTGGGGGGGGGGAATGGAAATGCCATCAGTGGAAGAATGGTCAACAGAATAGCTGAAATAGGTTAAAGGGACAAACAGATGATGAATTCTCTTCCAAATGGAAATGTTTGATTGATTATCTAAAGAAAAATGAGGGTGAATTGGTAATAACAGGTTTTTGAATTTGCATATATTTTTAAGTTTGTATCTGTTCTTTATTCTTATATGAGAAGCGTAATATGAAAATATTAGGTGATTTTAGTTTGTTGCTATTTCAGGATATTTATAATACTTATATGGTTTTAGTAATAGTAATAGTACCAATTTCTAAGAATTAATCATTATTTTGGTTACTATTTTGTAGTGTTGGTATTACTGGTTTAAATACTATGATTTTAATATTTATGTTATAAATACTGAGGTTTGATATTAACCTTTAGGATTAATCTAATTTAAAATAATAGAATAATGGTAAGAATTGTGTACTACTGATACTTATTTTTTAATCTGGTACATTATCTTGTGAGTACATGGATAGGATTATAAGTGCTATTAGCAACAAAGTTAACGTTGGTCTAAGAAGATTATTAAGGAAGCTGGCTATATATTGACATAAAGAATCCTTAACCATAAACTACAATAAATCAAAGGTTCTAGTTTTTTCTAAGAAAAAAATTAGACATAAATGGCAAATAAATGGTGTGCCTATTGAGCAGGTTTCTAGTTTTAAGTATTGAATAGTGTTTTGTTCTTCAGGCTCATGGAAATTGCAGGTCAACTCAGTAATAAGTAGTGCACAAAGGAGCATAATAGCATTGTGAATATTTTTCCATACCAAGGGAGGGCAATATATTCCTGCTGCAATTCAAGTGTTTGTAGCCAAAGTCATCTCTGTCTTATTATACGGTGCCGAACTGTGTATTTATAACAACTACCGTATGTTTGAAATAATTCAGACTAATTTTTTTAGAAAGATCTTTGCAGTCCCATGCTGTGTTTCTAACGCAGCCATTCAATTTGAGGCGGGCCTAATTTCTATTGAGGCTCAGGCCTGGATCCTTATGTGCAATTATTGGCTGAAATTCATGTTTATTCCTTGTGGGTTGGCCCCATTGACAATTGTAGCTACTTTTCATTCTTCTTGGAAACAGACGATAAACAAAAAACTACTGTTATGTGGTTTTTCCCAGAATGCTTTATTACAAATGGGATACACAAGGGCCAAATCAGCCCTGAGGAAGCGCATTTGGGATATTGAATTGCACAAACATCAGATTTTAACTAGAAGTATGTCAGTTCTGGGCAGTGTGGAGATATCATTTGATTGCCCCTCCTATCTCACTAATTTAATAGTTCCCAATTTAGAACTGCTTTTACTGCAGCACGTTTTAATGTGCTTCCAACTGCCATTTTGAAAGGCAAGTATAAAAAGATTCTATATGAGAAGCATAGTTGCCCATGCTCAAATGAACCAATAGAATCTCTTTAACCATGTTCTACTGTATTGCCCGTTTTACCAAGGTGCTCGTTCTATTTTAATAGCTCCAATTTTACAAAAATTCGCAGGGAGATCAGAAAGATTTTATTTATCTCTCCTGCTTGCAGATTCAGACTCATAAATCACAGAGAAAGTGACTAGGTTTTGTGCCTCTGCCATTATGACCTGTAGACAAATAATATAGAGGTATATATAATTCAGTTATTTTTTGATTTATTTAATTTATAAAATTTTAACTATCTTAAATTTTATCTTTGGACTTTCGTTATAACTGTAATGCACTTGATGCACTTGTATCCAATCTAACCACATATGATGTGAATTTTACCACTAACTGTAATTGTCTATTGCTATATTTTATTATTTTATAGTAACTTTTTTATATCTTTTCATTTGGTCAATGGCCACAAATAAACGATTGGTTGGTTGGTTGATTAAACAAAGTTAACCTAGATTTTAAGTAATGATTTAATAGTTAAGCATTTACTAGGAGATGTTTGCGACAAGAAGGGAACAAATTTTTAGTTATTTGTAGTTTTGCTGTGTTTTATAGTTTAGTTTTAATAATTGTAATTTTGTTTATTTCTTTTGATATTTTTTTTTTTTTGGCATATTGCTTTGTAGAGCAAACTTTATTTTATGGTCCATAGACCCAATATATTGAACCATTCACATTGTATAATATTAAATATAAGAAAGGCACTCCTACTGAAAATAGGATATAAATGCATAAAATAAATTAAAATTATAAACGATATAGATTATTAGATAAAATATCAATAGGTGTTCATTAATTCTGTCTCATTAACACAAAACAATTGGATTGATCTTAGAGATTGTTCTTATAGTATGCTAATAGTATCCCGATATTTTTTATTATTTGCTTTAATCAAATAAGCATACATACGTAAACATAATATTAATATTAAAATGTTGCATATAAGTATAAACACTGATACATACTTACATGATAGAAAAAACTCTTTAGTTCTTTCCTTCCTTCCCCTCCTAGGATACAGAGTGCTTAAATTTATAGCATATCATGCTTCAATATTTTCTCTGTCTCTTTCTGATGCTTCATAGAAAACATTTATTATTTTACAGAATTTCTTACTATTACATAAAATCCATACTATAAATTACCTTCTATATATTTTGTCATGTTACCCCTTTTCATGTCTCTTCTTCTCATCATGTCTTATGTCATCTTGTCTAATTTAGACAGCTTATATATTTTACAAATCGTTCTCTATTTATTTATGGAGAAAAGTCACTATGGGTGCTCATTCTTCTATCATTTTATCATCAGATATCAATTTAAATCTCTGTTAAGAGTATCAAGTGTCAGCATACCAACAGCTTCCATCTCTAAAAGCTCATGAAACCATTCCTCAATGTCAAGGGCTTCATCATTTTTCCAGGCGTTAGCAAATATGATTCTTGCCATTGTAACCATGTAAAGCAAAATTCTCCAAAATTTCATTGATATGTTCATATCTATGTATTATATTTAGTAAATAAAATTTTGGAGACATGAAAAATTCTGTTTGAAAGGTTTCTGATATTACTTTATGTTTCCCAGTCCAGTATTTTTTTGCTTTCTGACACGTCCACCATAGGTGCTACATCATGCCAGTGTCTGCATGACATATCCAGCACTCTCCCATGCCTACTTTACAGCTTCTCAGGCAATAACAGACCCTAAATGACCATGTTGTTACTACCGTGAACTGGTCTGCCCTTGGTAACCTCTAGATATCATTTTGATATCATAATTCGGCCCTGCTCTGCCACCAGCCAAGTATTTGTGAGGCCACCGAACAAGTGCGAAGCTAAGCATGGCTACTAACTGCTGAGTCATATTTGTTTACACCAAGGCAAGCCAGAAACTGCCAGATCTGCTTTAGGGGACCTCCCGAAACAAACACCTTAATTACAAAAACAAAGAGACCCTCTGCCCTGAGAGGGCACCCTGGTGAGCTGAGTGCTTAAACTGCCAAGCTAGCCGCATCTACATACTGGCCATACTATTGTCAGTTCGGACCATAACTCAATCATGTAAATTCTGACCTTTCAGAGACATTGTCTCCAGCCCAAAACTCATTGTTTTCGCCCAAGACCAGACTAGCCCACAGTCATGCCTTCCCCTAATAAAAACCCCCAGTTCCAGGAGCTCTTCGGAATGCTCAGATCTCTCGCTGGACTTTGCTGGACTTTCATCCCACCTTGCTGCCGCTTCTGCGAGCTTCCCTCGGCAGCCACGCCAAGTTTCCTTCTCTCCAATTGGCTTCTTCAGGGCTACAAGAAAGGTGGCGTATCACCCATCTTCCCCCAAACTCTCTTTTCCATTTCCTAGTTAGCTGTGAGGTTGTGTTTTCTTATTAACTTGCCTGCTTGCTAATAAATATCCTTGTTGCTATTTTAACTGGTTGTCTGCTCACTGACCCGACGCTGTATACATTGGGTAAAAGACCCCCGCTAAGTTACCCTGCCTCTCGTTAGTTAAGAGAGAGTGCTCCAGCTAATTTCCCCATCTTGTTTGTGTTTGTTTTGGTTATTTGGGCACCCCTCCCAAGACCCCCAAGTCACAGGGTAACAATGTGAATCCTAAAATCCCCAGAAAAATCAGTGAAACCTAAAATATTTTTTTTAAAAAAGTGCTTTACATTTCCTAAAACAGACTTATCAAGCTAAAACTTAAGAATGCATATACTCACAAAATTGCAAGACACTCAATATCAAGCAATTGTTTGAAAGAGCTAAGCCAATACAAATCTTCTGAAAGTCACAGAATAAGTGTTCCTATTCCAATGGGACCTCAAGTATCCTCTGGGGTTTGATTCCAGGCTCCCTCATGGATACCAAAATCTGTAGATGCTCAAGTCACGTTATGGTGTAGTAAAATAGCCTTATATAAAATGGTGGACAACTCAAAGGTTTGCTTTTTGAATTATACAGACACACACGTACACACACACACACACATATATATATACAAACACACACACATATATATTATAT
Source organism: Iguana delicatissima (assembly GCA_948472985.1). Lineage (NCBI taxonomy): Eukaryota > Metazoa > Chordata > Lepidosauria > Squamata > Iguanidae > Iguana > Iguana delicatissima. The sequence continues at coordinate 31,520 of CAOKZL010004307.1, forward strand.
AATTATATACAATTAATATATAACAAATTAATAATAACAACAATAGCAACAATATTTTCTGTCATTGTTTACCTTACAAACTAGTGTTACCCTGTTTTCTGGGGGTCCTGGTAGGGACACCTCAATGTGCTCAAAATATGGGGAATGGGGAATTAGGAATTAGCTCAGAGCACTGGCCGGCAATGCGAAAGGCGGGGTAACTTAGCAGGATCTTGGAACCCTGTATATGGGGTCGGGCCATGCCAAGAACTAGGCAAGTTGTTCAATTTAAAGATTTTATTGTAATGTCCACAATTCGGCACACACAGACACACGCACTCACACACTCATCCAAGAACTATAGAAGCAGAAAGTGAGGAAAGTTGATAGGGGTTTCAAGAGGATTTCTGGGGTGATATTCCATCTGATCCTACAGTCCAGGAATAGAGAGTGACGCTGGGGTTCGTAGTAGCTCAGCACATGGAGGCTGAGGGGAGGCTCGCCAGACAGAGCAGCAGTAGTTCCGGATGCAAGGCACGAGCGTTCCGAAAGAAGCTCAAACCTGGGGTTTTTATAGGAGAAAATGCGGCCGCAGGCTAGCCCATTCTCAGGGATAACAGTGAGTTTTGGGCTGGAGACAAAGCCTCCGAAAGGTCAGTATTTTACATGATTGAGTTAAGACCGAATTGTCAATAGAGTAGCCAGTATGCAAACGCAAAGTGCTTGATGATTGAGTATTCGGCTCGTCAAGCTGCCTGCTCGGGGCAGGGAGTTCTTTGTAAGTAGTGTGCATACATAATGTGGTACTTGCCTTGAGGTCTCCTGAAGCGGCAGTCTGGCTATTTCTGGCCTGCCTGTATTTGCTAGGAATATTGCAGCGATTAGCGGCCGAGTCTGTATGCGTGCTTGTCTGGGGACCTCGCAAGCACGTGGGAAGGAATAGGTGAAGAAGGCCAAATTATTGATATCAAATGATATCTAATATCCCACGAGCTTGGGCTAGGAAACTGCGATAACACTAGGTAATGTATATATTCAAGAAGTGGTTGGTTGAATCCATGGATGCAGAATCCATGGATAAAGACAGCTAACTGTACCATTTTATTATTTTACCTTTGTAGCATTGCACAGTTTCACACATTAAAAAATGGTAAAACTATAAACTGGCAGTACCTGATGGTGTGAGCCATTTTATAGTGGAATAGGCTGCCTGGGACTCTTATTGACCCTTGACTCTTATTGAAGGTTTTTAAACAAAGGTTGGATGACCATCTTTTGGGACTGCTTTAGTTATGTATTCCTGCATGGTTAGGGGTTGGACTAGGGGCTCGTTGTGGTCCTTCCACTCTATGATTATATGATTCTTCTGCTGTATTTTTCAACTCTATGAACAAACTGAACAATTTGTATGAATGCTGAAGTCAGGCACAAGTTACACCTAGATCTGCCTAAATATTCTTTCAATGTCTTACCCTGTGCTATAATCTGTTAACTATTTTGTTGGTTTAACAATTCATACTTCTAGCACATTTAGTGACTATGGTAGAAGAGAGTGAGAGGACGATACATTAAACAGTCTCCTCCATTAAAGTGGCTTCCACTGTAACTTATAAGCTGTTTTCCCAAGTCTACAGGATCATTATTTTATATGGTGCTGTTGAAAGACTAGCCATGGAAAGTATACATTATCAAAAAGGAAAGAGAACTACTGAATTTTCCAGTCCAATCCACTGAGAACTACTGGTTGTTCTTAGGAGCTTTCATTTTTTAATTGCTAAAAGCTTCTTAATTCATTCTGGTTTGAGCAAATGAGTTGCAGATGTATATTCTGCAAGGCAAAGTCCCTCCCCCCCCTTTTAAAGGACATTTTTGGAAATTCCTTTTGGGAGAATCAATGCCCCACCACCCACCAAAACATTCTTTAGTTGTGCACAGCACCTGTTTGTAAAGGAGCACTACCAGCATTTTATTGCATTTTTTTTTGTGTGTGATTCCAGTGCAGGGGACTGTGGGGAAGGGTGTGGGGGAAGAAGAGCATTGTTATTTGTATAGAAAGGGGTCTGGTTCTTGTCAATGCAAGAGACACCCAGGTGTATTCAAAGCAGCCCAGTGCTGGGCCCTTTTGGAGCTGATCTCAATTTCGGTTTGCCAAACTACATTTTCAAGAGTTGTCAGGTATCAAGAACCAAATGCCAAAGCAAGCATTGGACGAGGGGTTTAAAAAGTGGAAAAGAGATGAGGGGAGGAGTTCCTACTTGAAGAAAAAGGTAGTTGTTCTAACTTGGCTGTTTCTTTTCAAAATAATTAGTTAAACAGTGTATAAAAATGGGTAAGTCTGGTCTGCATTTCTCAAGGACTTGGCAGCCCTCCCAAGCTTCCCTCCCTATGTTAGTAAAATTTTTTGTGAACCACCAGTTCACAGGACAAGGGGAAGGAATTGTATCACCATGACCTAAGGCAACCCAGCTTGTTAGGTAAACCATAATTTTTTAAGCCAACATGACCTCTCTGTTAACCCTTTCACTCTAACCTTTAAAGAGTGAGAGAGGCATGTTTACAAAAACCACTGTGAAGAATAAGGTGAGGGGGACCTGACAAGCTCCCTATATTTCTCCACAAAAGGCAGGCATCTGGACACTGCACTTACTTAGTAAATCAGTGTTCTTGACTAAAGACTTGAATTTCTACTGACTCGTAAAATAAGACTAAACTGTACTAAGACATTAGCAACAAATCTGTTTTATCATATTAAAGAAAACAAAGTAAAAATGTGTGCAATTTGTGGATCAATAGGCATTATAGAAATTCCAACAGAGACATTTATGAGAAATTTCTCCTCGGATAAGCTAGTATTTCTTTGCCCGAATGATATTGTTTGGGCCTCATTTGTTTTTCATGTGTCACTTTATTAAACAAGAATATTCAAAACCATTTCAATTTGCATTACAAGATGTTAAGAGAAGCTATTATAAACCCCATTCACCCCAGCACCACGTAATCCTTTATTGAGGATGCAATCAAGCAACTGAAGCAAACTTCAGCAGAAATATGAAGGTCTTGAAAATTGTAGCATTCCACAATCTTTGGGGTTTATATAAGACTTCAGTTTTGTTCTGGGTATTGGAGCCATCACAGTCAGAAATGTATCAGCACCAGGATCTCAAAGAGTCTCAGAGCTAAATGTATGAGGCTAATAAATTTGCAACATGAAATACATTGAAGAAGGCAAACAGGCTGGTTGGATGAGGGGACATGAAAGCCATGTTTAAATATCTGAAGGGATGTCATGTCAAGGAGGGAGCGGGCTTGTTTTCCGCTGCTCCAGAGACTAGGACAAGGAGAAAAGGATTCAAGCTGCAGAAAAGGAGATTCCACCTGAACCTCAGGAAGAACTTCCTGATGGCCAGAGCTGTCTGGAAGTGGAATATGCTGCCCCAGAATGTGATGGAGTTGTTACCCTGTTTGGAGGGACTCCAAAATGTGCTCAACTATAGGTGGGGAAAATTAGCTCAGAGCACTGCTTTAGTGTTACAAGAGGCAGGGTAACTTAGCAGGATCTTGTAACCCAATGTTTACAGGGTCAGGCCAAGTCAAGAAGCAGACAGGTTTGAAAGCAATGAATGATCTTTATTAAATACAGGCACACAATGTAAGCAACACACTCACACAGATAACTAAGGAAAATAAAGGTGTGAGTAAGATAGCAGGATTTTCAGAGGGATAGTTGATTCGGGTGATACGAAACCTGTTCCTGAAGCCTGGGAGAAGACAGAGAGCGATGCTGGGGTTCGGTGTGGCTCAGCACGTGGAGCTGAGGGGAAGCTCGCCAAGCAATGCGGCAGCAAGGCGGTCTGGAACTCGGGAGCGATCTGAGGAAGGTCTTGGAATCAGGGGTTTTTATAGGGAGAAGTGTGACTGCAGGCTATGCCTTACTCGGGGACAACAATGAGTTTTGGGTGCAAATGTCTCCAAAAGGTCACAATTTAGCATGATGGAATCAGAGCCGAACTAATAATGGTGTAGCCGGTACATAAATGCGCAAGGCTTCAGTCTTTGTCAAGTTGCCTGCTCAGGGCAGGGAGCCTTTTGTAGGTAGCGCACATACATAATGTGGTGTTTGCCGGGGAGGTCCCTGAAGCTGCAATCTGGCTATTTCTGGTGTGCCTGTATTGTTTGAGAATATTTCAGCAGTTAAGTGCTGAGCCTAGTTTCGTGCTTGTTCGGGGGCCTCACAAACACATGGAGAAGGGTGGTATGGTAAGGCCGAATTATGGTATCAAAGTGATATCTGGTGCTATCACCAGGCAGGTCTAAACTGCAGTAACAGAGTCTCCTTCTTTGGAGGTTTTTAAGCAGAGGCTGGATGGCCATCTGTTGGGAGTGCTTTGATGTGTGTTCCTGCATAGCAGGCGGTTGGACTGGATGGTCCTTGTGGTCTCTTCCAACTCTATGATTCTATGATTCTATGCCATAAAATCTACATTTAGAAAATGCTAGTCTTTACAAGATTCAGGTCAGTGCCAGTATGAAAATGGTCAAAAGGACCAAGGGATTGCAGGTGCTCTATCAAGGAAATCTTACATGGCTAAAGGTTAGAAAACAGGTGAGTGAAGGGGGACATTTCAGTGGTGTACACAATAGTCATGGCCTGAAGAAAGTGGATAGGAAGTTTTCTGCTCCTAGAATCTAGGGCCTGTTACCATGCTGTACCCTGCACCGCAATCTGTGATAATTGGTGGTAAAAATAGTTTAATTGGCATAAAATCAATATAAATCTTATACTTATGGCTGAATGCCATGCAGAAAAAGGACTCTGGCTGGGACCTTTGTGCTAAGATGGATGACCTCAGAATGGCCAGGTTATAAGTTCAACAAGATTAATTGGAAAGCCCAGCACTGATGGACTTGTAA
>CAOKZL010004308.1:0-35894 GCA_948472985.1 Iguana delicatissima
TTTGTGTCAATTATTTTGGCAAGATTCTTACAAATGGCATTTTCAACCCTCCCTTTTTTACTTATAGTTCCTAGCAATATGTACTACTTCATTGTTGTTGGTTCAGCAACATTGCCTCCTGTTTCAAAGACAGACTTTAAAAAAAAATGCCCTTCTAAATCTTTAATGTGAAATAACAATATTCAATTTAGGATTAAAACCTGAATTAGTTTAAATTAGACTTAGCATCTCTTAATGGAGAGGCAGTTATCTCTTACAATATCCCATTCTGAAGAAATCAATATCAACAAATATCCCATTCTGGATATCCAAAAGCAACAAGTATCCCATTCTGGAGAAATCAAAAGGAGAAATCAAAAGTTCATGCTACTCTATTCCATCCGATATCTCCCCTGCCCTGCTCTATTACAATGAGGAACACAGCCACAAAAAGCAAAAAGAACATTCCAGAACAAAACCCTTTATTTATAGCCCCACCGTTTTTTAAAAAAATGACTGTGTTGTTGCAACAGAGGGAAATGTGAGCAGTTTCTAATCCATACAACCCACCCGAAATCCAAATGGGTCTTGCATGATATACACATGGACCAAGGCGGGGGGAAACTCTGGGAATCCAGGGACCCATTTTCAGACGTGGGGATTTGCTACAGTTCCCACTAGACTTCTTGTGGCCCCTGTAGCCCTGTTTTTAATAATGGTTTTGATCTGTAGCAATTAGGAGCTGAAGATCTTTCATTGCATGTCAATCTATAAAATTATTATTTACAAATCGCTGCCCTTCTAAGGTATTCAGAGGCCTAGATATAAGCTTTGATGAAAAATCTGGCAACCTGGTACATTTCACAGCTTTTGCCACTTGTGCTATGCTAACTGTTCATTTTAGTACAGAGCATAAGATGAGTGAAGAGGCTGGGCCCTGAAGCAGAGAGTGAATTGGGATTCATTTGTCTTTCAAGAGCCACACAAAAGCCTGACTGAATGAACCACAACAGGTTTTCACATGCACTTGTCTCTCCTTTGCAATTCCTGGGCTGGTAATGGTACCCCCCAAACACAGGGAAACCTACAGATCTATATTTAAATATAATATAATATGTTTACTGTACTTTTAGGGTTTCCAAAAGAATCCTTTTCGCGGATAAAACCAGTTCCCCAATATAATTATCAGTGCCGGGTTGAATTTGGAGCTTCTGGGCCACCAGAAGAATGCTTTTCCCTGATATCAGGAGAGATTCAGACGCTGGCATCATTTCCTGCTGAAATACCTCATCCTCAGATTCCTCAGCCAGCCTAGAATTCAACAAAATCTCAGTGATGGATGTTCACTGGTAGAATGAATTAAACCTGCGCTTGAGATTACACACGCACACACATACAAAATCACATAATTATGAGAGATTGGTAAAGTTACCTTTGGATCACTGCTTTCAAAATTCTCCATCTGGCACGGCCAGTGGCCACAATAGTTGGGGGAATCTGAGTTTTGTAATAAAAAAAGGAACTTTCTGGAGCTCAGTTTATTATGCTCCATATGGCTCAATGTGTGCCGTGATAAATTCAGAAATGCAGGCACTCAAGACAATGATAATTATGCATTGCCAGCAAAGCGAGGTTCAAATATTCAGGCAACTTTATTATCAGCAAAATAAATCTAGCAACTTTCAGGTCTACCAGGAACACTTCTTTTGTAGAGCTAATGAGTTTTAACTCCATGATCAAACCTTCCCCAAATACATAACCATATTATTTCCAAACAATATTAGTTCTGGAAAAATCTACATATTCTAGGGATGCCATATTTCAAGGCCTGGCCTTGAGTCTCATAGCTTAGACCACCTTGGTTGGCCTCAAGGTAATGGGGAGGAATCTCAGGGCAACTGAACTACCTTGAAAAGTATTGCGTGTGTCTTTTCCACATTTATTAGACTTGAGGGGGCTGTTTGTTTGTTTGAATGCCATACTTAGTGCAGCTGTTGTAGACATTCAATATATCATGTTTAAATATATCACCAGGAGCTGCCCTTTGTAACACTAATCACCTAAGTCTCAGATGTTGATCCTGAAATCTCAGGGCCTTGGACAGTCCTTACCTGGCAACTTTATCATATACACTGTGTGAGCTGCCTTTACAGTTAAGACTGCAACTAAGGCCATTTCTGCACTACATTCTTATAGTGCGATTATTCCACTTTCAACATCCTATGGAATCCTGGGGTTTGCAGTGCAGAGAGGGGCCGGCCGGCCATCGACCAACCAGAAGCCACCATTTTCGACGCTGGAGCAGTGTGGAGTGACGAGCACACACTGCTCCGGAGCAGCTTGGACCGGACCGAGGAGCCAGAAAATCCAGTAAGTAGCGGCGTAGGGCGATTCCCTCGCCCCGTGCGGAAATGGCCTGGGATAGCCGTACTGGCTGTGAACAAAAAAACTCAAAACAAACTCATTTTGAAATTATAAAGCTTTCCCCTTGAGAACTGTATTTGTCTCTATCCAGTATGAGACCACAAGCCACCACTGAAAGAAAAGTGGATGCAGAAAAAGTTTTTGACAACGTATCCTGGATATTTATGGTTGAAGTTTTAAAGAAGATGAAAATGAGGCAGAATTTTATATCATGGATTTCAGCAATGTATTCATCAAAAAGCACAGATTTTTTGTTATTGGTGACAAAACAAATTTTTGTGATATTCAAAAAGGAGCAAGACAGCAGTGTCCTTTATCACTTCTGTTTATATTAATTTTAGAAGATTTAAATAGAGTCAGCAGAAAAGAAGGAAAAATTAAAGGTATAAAGAGAAGAATATAAGTTACAGGCATTTGGCAACGGTACAGTGCTTTTTTGTATTTTTTTTTTTATTATTTTTTTTTGCAGGACTCTGGAACGTTTGGATGACTTACTTAACATGTTAAATGATTATGGAACAATGGCTGGTTTTAACCTGAATGAGGAAAAAACAGTTATGTTGACAAAAAATATAACAAAAGATCAAGAAAAGCTATTGATGCTTAAAACTGAGTTTAAAATTGTAAAGAAAGGAAATATTTAGGAGTTATTTTTGAAACTCAAAATATAAAGTTGCTTCAGAACAACTATGTAAAAACCTGGACCGAGAACAAGCAAGATTTACAGAGGTGGACCAAACTGAAGTAGTCTTTACTAGGTAGAATTTCAATTATTAAAATGAATGTGTTGCCAAAAATACTTTTCCTGTTCCAGACAATACCTATCTTGACTTATGATGTACCTTTCAAACAATGGCAAAAAATATTATGAGATTTCTGCAGCAGGAAAAAAACCAAAAGCCAGACTGAAAGTTTTACAAGATGCAAAACAAAGAGCGGGGCCTTGGGCTTCCTGACTTGAGGATGCATTGCTATGTGCTTTGTATAGTATAGTTAACAGATTGGTTGATACTTAAATGAAAAAGACTTTTACAGACAAAAGATTTTGATTTAAGATTTGGGTGGTCCATCTTTTTGTGGTATCATAAAATTAAAGCAAATATAAATTTTAACAATCATTTTATATGGCCTGCTTTACTTAGCGTGTTGAATAGAAATAAACAACAAACGTATCCTAGAATATCTATGTGGGTTTTGCCTCATGAAGCTCCTTTTTTTTAGAGAAATTAATGGTAAATGGATAACATACAAAGACTTCATTAAGATTGACAGAGATCACATGGAAATGAAAACAAATGCGGAATTTATTGAGGGTGGCTTTGATATAAGATAGTTTTCTTATACAGACATCTGTCTGAAAGATTTAAAATTGATAAAAAAACTTTTTGGTTTTGATGTAGAAAAAACACATTTTGAGGATCAATTATGTAAAGATTATGAACATTTAACAGCTAAAATGTGTAAGATGTTGCTAAAATTTTTGCTGGAGGAAGAATAAGTAAAAGAATATATGATTCAATGAGCTCAAAATGTGAGTCACCTGATTCAGATGAAACAATGGGAAAAATATGGATAAAAGACTCAGTTTAATTACCTTATTAACATGATCATTTATATATAGATATATATAGATAGTGACAGAAGAAGTATAATAACTTTTAATGATAACTTTTAATTGGTATCTGTCTTCTAAGCAGTCAGAAGTCAAGTGTGTGACTTTACTACCCCTTCTTAAGTTGTAGTTGTTGTAGTTTGTGTAGTTAGTTGTTTAGTTCAGTTAGTAGATATGTTGGTGTGTTGTTCCCTTATATGTTATTTTATATTCATTAAATGTGTCTTCAATAATTTTTTTTTAAAGAAAAGTGGCATTACTTATATTGGAAAGTCTCCGAACTGTCAGGTGTGGGGACAAACTTCAGCCATCGGAGCGGGGAAAGCATGTCAGTTGAAGCCGAACTGGGATGCTTTACCTTGTGTTGGAGGGGGTCAACCTGCTAGGCTTTTTTGCCTCTGTTCCCTTGCTCTTGTTCCCCATCAGCTCAAAGTTATGGGGTGGATTTACTTTTTTGTGTGTGCACAAACTTCCTATGACATTTCAAAGCAAAATGTAGTGCAACAGTCACAACACTGTCACTTTCGTTCTCCTACAAATTGTTTTGCCATCTTTACCTAGCACAAAGTGTGTGTGTTTTGAAACATAGCATGATGTATTTTATGCTTTTTGATTAGTCTAAAAAAGGTATCACTAGAAGATGGATTTTGGATTATTGTTGGGGGGTTTGGTTTTTTATTTATGGTCAACAGAGCTACTGCTGGAACCTTTCTGACCTGAAGATACTGAATTCAGTCATTTGAACAGGGGGATTCAAAACGTGCAGCCTCTAAAACCCACTCATCTGACTTAAACAGAAATCCTTTTTCAAGAACCAGTATCAGCTATAGCCCACTCTTGAAAGGTAAACTAGACTCAGTACAACAGAATATGTGAAATGGCCTTGAAAGGTCCACAAATTTACTTGAGATTTAATACCCATTCCCCATGCTAATGAATTGGAAGCAGAAGAAGATTTACTAACTTGAGCTCAAATCTCACTATGAATTATTTTACCTTTTAAAAACAGATATTACCTCCTCGCAATATAGGCAAGCTTTTCTGTAGCCCCAGCTAAGTCTTCGGCTGTCTTCTCTAAACCAGAAAACCCTTCATGGTTCACTTCTCCTAGTTCTGTTGCTATAATTAAATGGTAAAGTTCAGCAACCATGGGTGAAATGATTCTCTCAGTGGATTTGGTATAAACAACAGCACAGATGTCGCAGATGTCATAGAGAGAAAAAAGTTCCATTGTTTCTGCTCTGGAAATAGAAAAGTCACAATTATCTGAGCCATTTCCACAATATCAGGGCTTAGACCTGTCACACTACACAGTAATCGCACAAATGATTTTCCTTTAACTGTTGCGACAACACCTTAGGAAATCCCGGGATTTTATGGGGTTAGTTTGATGAGGCATTAGAGTTCTCTGACTAAGAATACCTGTCTTTAAAATGCAAATCCCAGGACCCCATAAGATGTTTCCATGGGAGTTAAAATAGAATCATAGTTCTATAGTTGTATCATGTGAAGGAGTCCAAGCTTTGAATATAATCTACTCAATTACTCTAGCCTTTGTGTTTTATTTTAAGAATTGATGAATAATTTAAACTCATATTCTTTTAGCTTTAGTGACTGATACATGGTTCACAATGTGTTTGAAAAGCTACAGAAATGCTTTTATAATACATGGAGAAAAGGGCAAGATAAAAAAAATCAAACAATAAGGAATAAATAAATAAATATGAAACAAATAAATAGATAAACAAAACAAAAACTTCAGTTTCCAGCAACCCTAGCCAGTCTAGCTAATGGTGAGAGATGGCAAGAGTTGTTGTTTTTTGTCATCAAATAACCTAAAGGAAAAAGAGAACAGGGAGAGAAAAGGAAAAACAAGGAAATTTAGACTTTGTTGTTATGTATCATCAAGTCAACTTCAACTTATGGGAATCCTACCAATGAGAGACCTCAGGGAGCCTGTTCCCTGTTCCAAGCTCAGGGCCATGGCTTCAAAGGCCATTTCCGCACTACACTATTATAGTGCTATTATTCTACTTTCAACATCCTGTGGAATTCTGGGGTTTGGAGTTCACTGAGGCCAAAGAGCTCTCTGGCTCTCCCTAAACTGCAAACTAATTGTCCCTCCCTAAACTGCAAACCCCAGGATTCTATAGGATGTTGAAAGTGGAATAACAGCACTATAAACAATATAGTGCAGAAATGTTTGAGTCCATCCATCTGTAATGCATTTTTCCTCTTTTCCTACTATAGTACCTTCCACTACCAACTGTTACTGTCATTTCTAGTGAATCATGTCATCGCAAAATGTTTCCAAATTACAACAGCAGCAGCTTAGTCATAGCAGTTCACAAACAACTAGAACAAGGGAGGGAAATGGCAGAATAAACAATGGCCCCAGCCACCCTATTTTCCACCCTCTGAACCTCTATGGTCTGGACCTACCCCCTTTTCCAAAACTGGGAGTGACCAGATAGTGGTTTTGAAAAAAAGAGACTGCTTGGAGCCTTGCAAAAGTTCTGTTCCCTGAAATCACCTTAAAGTGGAAAATCATGGCCCTGGAGGCTTCTGGGGGCATAATCCCCCATTTTGGGACAGTAAATCATTTTGTTTTCATCAAGAGTGGCCTTGGGTTCTGGCAACCTTGGGCTATAGTCTTATGAGTAGTGATCCCTGATTTAGAAGTTTCCCTGGGCTTGCATTTGAGTCCCCAACAGCCATAATGCCATAGTGCGGGGTGCTTCTGTTCTTAGCTAGCTGTCTTCTTTGTGGATATTCCATTCCATCATCCCATCCCTGGTCACTCATCATTTCATATCCATTGAGTATCCTCTGTCGTCTTTGAATTGTTTGGGGGAATTCCTTCCTTAGAGCCCTTCGCCCGGTTAAAACTCACATACTCCAGTATTTCACAGATGAAAAACAGGATACATGTAGCTAAGCAACATCAGAGTGTGGTCAAAAGGCAGCAAGAAAGTCAACACTTTTTTAAGCTGAGAAGCCTGTGATTTATATACCGAGTTTAGGAAAGCCTGAAGAAAAAAAGAGAGAAAAAAATTAAACAAACTGGGAAGGGTAACACTCTGCCCTTTCCTCTCCTCTTGCTCTGTCTGAATTAACTGAGTGCAAGCTGCTTTTGCACCTCGAATTCAGTTGCACCGACTGTAAGCCAAAGATGAAGGAGGAAAGCAAGAGGAGGAAAGAGCAACTAAGACATTTTAAACACAACCAAGAAAGCGGGACAGCAGAGAAATAACCAAGACTGTTCCTGCTAAACTGGGACAGTTGGCAGCTATGAACATTAGTTTTATAATTTTGCACACTTCGAGATTTTTTGAAGTCTACTTATATCTCATCTTTTTTTCTGATTGAACTATCTTCTCTCCTGTTCTGGCCTCAACATATGTTGTCTTTGAATATATGTCAATTTAGATAGTTAATTCACATCCAAGCTCTTTGAGGTTAATGAAATCTATACTTCACTCAAGAACACAATAACAACTAAAAAAGAAAGATAAGCAATGGAAAGAGGAGTGGTAAGAAGAGTAGAAGCATGAGGTTAAAAAGGAGATTGAGAAGACAATGCCCTTAAGACTGCTGGTGGCGGCGGCGGGGGGGGGGGATCTAAGAAGAACAAAACCAGAGAGAGATCTGCTGGGGACAACAAATCAAATGCAAAAACAAGGGATCAAACCTGGTCAGTGGATAATAAACCTATCAAACCTGGTCAGTGGATAACAAATCAAACAGCAACATAGCATTTACAACCTAGAGCAGCCTTTCTCAACCTTTTTATCTTGCAGAAACCCTTGAAATAATTTTCAGATCTCAGGGAACCCCTACATAATATATCTACATTCCTATTTTTTTCCAGTCATCATTTCTTGCAGAACCCCTGGTGATTCCTCATGGAGCCCTAGCTTTCAGGGAACCTAAATTTTGAAAGACTTACTAAGCCAATAAAAAAGAAGAGAAATGCCCTATTAGGGCAGAACATCTCCTGTAGAATAGAAACAGAATGATACAATATACAGTGGTGAAAGAAATGGCACACCACCTTTGAGTATTCCTAGCCTAGGCAAACACTGTGAAATTCATGGGCAACAACTTAACTAATTTTTGTTTTAGTTAAAAAGGCTTTAGCCTCTTTTAGCAGCATGTTTCAGTCTTTTGGAAAAGGCAGCGGATAAATAAAGGGATTGATTGACACTGATTCTTTGAGAATGTAGTGTGAAATCAATTAAAATGCTTTTTAATTTTGCATACAGATGACCACAATCCTTTCTCATGCACATCTCTTCTTAATCTACCATCTGTCTTTTAAAATTTAAATATAAATTTCAGAATGCTCTAGGTTCGGGGTGGGGGGTGGGAATGGCATGGCTAACATGACATTTCTTCCGTGAACGGAAGGTTTAAAATGATAGGGTAATAATACCTCTTTTTTCCAGGAAGCATTCAAGCACATGCACCTCAAGGGAAATGCTTATATGAGAGAAAAGATGAATGATAACTTACTTTTCTACTGAGGGAGCTGCTTTCTCATTTCCAGACACCTACTTCTCATTCATGGAGCAGAGATGGCAGCTTTATAAATAATTTATATGACTTGTGAGTGTACAAGTAATAGGACCCCTTGGACAACGTAAAAGGTTTCTCATGGCAACAGGCAGTCAGCGGATCAGAAATTTAACATCAGTGGTCATGCTATGGGGGCAACCAGCAAACAGAGCTCAGGTTAAGAAGTAATCATGAAAACATCCCTCAACTTTCAAAACTAAAGCTAATGAAACTACCACTGTCGTAAACACTTTCACAACAGAAGTATTGACCTGTCAGTTCTTTGGCTTAGTTAACCCCTGTTTACTTCCATAAATTCACAAAACATTATACAGAAAGATCCCCACTGGAGCAGAGGCAGGGCATCCATAGTCCAGCATTCTGTTACCCTGTTTACTGGGGGTCCCGTGAGGGACTCCAAAATGTGCTCAACTATTGGTGGGGAAAATTAGCTCAGAGCACTGCTTAGCAAAACGAGAGGCAGGGCAACGTAGCAGGATCTTGTAACCCAGTGTCTACGGGGTCAGGCCAAGTCAAGAAGCCGACTGGTTTGAAAAATAACTAATGATCTTTATTAAATACAGGCACACAATGTAAGCAAAACACACACACAGATAACTAAGGGAAAATAAAGGTGTGAGTAAGATAGTGGGATTTTCAGAGGGATAGTTGGTTTGGGTGATACAGAACCTGTTCCTGAAGCCTGGAAGAAGATGGAGAGCGAAGCTGGGGTTCGGTGAATCTCAGCACATGGAGCTGAGGGGAAGCTCGCCAAGCGATGCAGTAGCAAGGCGGTTGGAACTCAGGAGCGATCCGAGGAAGGTCTCGGAATCAAGGGTCTTATAGGGAGAAGTGTTACTGCAGGCTATGCCTTACTCAGTGACAACAATAGGTTTCGGGTGTGAGACAATGTCTCCGAAAGGTCACAATTTAGCATGATGGAATCAGAGCTGAATTAACAATAGTGTAGCCAGTATGTAAATGCGCAATGCTTGACAGTGGACGGTACAACCATTGTCCAGTGGCCTGCTCGGGGCAGGGAGTCTTTTGTAGGTAGCGTGCATACATAACAGGGTGTTTGCCGGGAGGTCTCCTAAAGCTATGATCTGGCTATTTCTGGCTTGCCTATATTGTTTGGAAATATTGCAGCAATCAGCCGCCGAGCCTAGTTTCGTGCTTGTCCGGGGGCCTCACAAACACATTGAGAGAAGTGGTAGAATAAGGCTGAATTATGATATCAAAATGATATCTAGGGGTGTCTCCAAGGAGATCTAAACTGCAGTAACAATTCTGTTCGCACTGTTGCCAATCAGCTGCTTCCAGGAAACCCACAACCAGGAGGTGAATGCTACTGCATCCTAATCCCAGCTCATATTCCCCAGAAAGAGATTACAGAATTATAGAGTTGGAAGGGATCCTATGGGCCATCAGGTCTAACCCTCTGCTCAATGCAGGATCTCCAACTTGAGCATCCCCAGGAGGCAGCTGTCTATCCTCTTTTTGAAGACACTCAGGGAAAGAGACCTCGCCACTGCTCTGGGCAGTTGGTTCCATTGCCAAACAGCTCCCACTGTCAAAAATTCCTTCTACAAGAATATTCAGCCAAAATCTACCCTCCTGTAACAAAAGCATGAGACTTAGTTTTACTCTCTGAGGAAACAAATAACAAGTCTGCATCTCTTTGTGGCAACCCTTGGTGTATTTCATAGAATCAGAGTTGGAAGACACCTCAGGAGCCATCCAGTCCAACCCCCTGCTATGCAGAAACACACATCAAAGCATTCCCAACAGATGGCCATCCAGTCTTAGCTTAAAAACCTCAAAAGAAGGAGACTCCACCACACTCCGAGGCAGCATATTCTACTGCCCGACAGCTCTGACCGTCAGGAAGTTCTTCCTGAGCTTCAGGTAGAATCTCCTTACCTGCAGCTTGAATCCATTGCTCCTAGTCCTAGTCTCTGGAGCAGCGGAAAACAAGCCCACTCCTTCCTCGACATGACATCCCTTCAAATATTTAAACATGGCTATCATGCCCCTCTTAACTTTCTCTTCTTCAGGCTAAACATACCCAGCTCCCCAAGCCCCTCCTCATAGGGCATGGCTTCCAGACCCTTCACGGTTTTGGTCACCCTCCTCTGGACACGTTCCAGCTTGTTGATATCCTTCTTGAGTTGAGGTGCCCAAAACTGGACACGGTTTAAAGAGTGGAATCATGTCATCCCTCAGGCTTCTCTTCACCAAGCTGAACATGCTAAACTCCTTCAACCTCTCCTCATATGTTTTGTTCTCTATACCTGTTATTATCTGTTTTGCCCTTCTCTGAACTCGCTCCAACCTGTCTATATCCTTGTTAAAATGAGGTGCCCAGAATTGAATGTGGTACTCCAGATGAGGGCTGACCAGCACAGAATATAGTGGGACTATTATTTCCCTCAGTTTGGAAACTATGCATCTATTAATGCAGGATAAGATAGTATTTGCCTTCTTATATAGAGAGGCAAATTCTTTCTGGTATAGAACTGTAGGAAATAACAGTCAGCTCTCCACATTTGCAGGTTTCACTTTTGCAGATTTGATTAGTCATGGGTTATTTGCTGTCACCTCTGCTGCCTCCTTATGCCATATTTAATAGGGCCTGCAAGCCTCCTGAGACTTAGAAACTGCAAACGAGGGTAGTAAGTCCCTATTAAAAATGGTGTGGGGCAGCAGTGGAGGTGCCAATAAGCTCCATCAGCCCCCACTTCTGCCTTGTGAAGGAACTCTGATGCCTCAAAGGAATCCATGGTGGGTTAAATATGGTGACCATACTTTTTTTTGTATGTTAAATATGGTTTGGGAGGGCCTAGTGGTTTTTCCACTTTCACGGGGGTCCTGTGCCCCTAACCCTAGCAAATGTGGAGGGATGACTGTATATTAAAATGGACTTGCTGGATCAGGCCAAAGGCCTCTCTAATCTGGCATTCTTTTCACAAAGAGACCAACCAGTTGACTCTGGGAAGTCCACAAGTGGGACTACACCTTCCATCTCACACCGTCCAGCGAATGATAAATGGAGGAACACTGCCTTTGCCACTGGAGGTATTCAGTAAACCTCCACAGTTAACAGCCATTAGTTGCTTTTCCTCTATCAGTTTTTCTAACCCCCTTTTAAATCCATCCAAGTTGATGGCCATCACCATCATTTTGTGACAAAAAAATTCCCACCATTTAACTATGTGCTGCATGCTGTCATCTCTCCTGCATCTCCCAGGAGTTTCATTTGCTGATGAGGACACTAGGCTTGTAGTAATGTAAGAAATGGAGAATAAAAATTCCCTGTCCTCTTCCTTTGCAGTTCATAACTTATTTTAAAATAAGTTAAATAAATAAGTAAAATAAGTTAAAATAAGTAAAATGAGTTATTTTAAAATAAGTTAGTGCTATAACTGTGAGGGTAGTTACTATTTTTTAAAAGCTACTCTTTTCTCTAAAGTAACTAAAGTAGTTACCTTTTAAGTCCCTTAAATATCTATCTGCATGCTACAAGTTGCAAAACGCACTCTCCTTCCCTCTTTGTGTTCTCATTTTTAATACTCACAACAGAGCCCCGTGCATCTTTATTACATAGTTTCTCACCACTTTAATTGTCATGGCTTCATCTTAAGATAGCCGGCTGCTCTAGTAAGAACCTACAAATATATCCTGAGAAGAGAGGTACAGTTTAATTCTGTAGTACTAATAAGAGTTCAGGATATTTTGGGAACAGCCTGATCTATATATCTTGGCAGGAGGCTATTATCTTTTATCCTGTCATCTTCATAGGCCTGTTTATTGCAAATACAGGAGAGGGCCTTCTCCATGGCTACTCTCAGACTCTGGAACTCTCTTCCTAGGCCATTTCCGCACTACACTCTTAGAGCACGATTATTCCACTTTCAACATCCTATGGAATCCTGCGGTTTGCAGTTTTGGCCCCTCTCAAAACTGCAAACCGCAGGATTCCATAGGATGTTGAAAGTGGAATAATCACGCTATAAGAGCAAAGTGTGGAAATGGCCCTAGAGAGGATAGGACGCTTTACCCCATGTGTTCCTTTCAGCAGCTGAAAACCAATCTACTCCAGCAGACTTTTGTCTTACATGTAAACAGATTTTTGATTAGTGTACTTTTATCATGTGCTCTTAAATTACTGCTTAAATAATTTCAATCCTGTAGACAGTTTAATGCTATTTTAATCTGAATTATTATAAAAAAAAATTTGCTAATGTATTTTGTGTCTTTTTTTAAACATGTTGTAAGCTGTCTTGAGTGCATCTTGGGAAAACGTGAAGTATAAATAAAGTGATGGGTTAAACTAAACTCTCTAGCTGAGAATTAATAATACTTCCCCAAACTCCAAATCTCAGTGTTACTTAGAAAAGAGCCACAATAATTAAAATGGCATGTGACACAACCATGTAGAGCAACTACACCTCAAGTGGCAGCCACAGGATCCAATATTTAAATCACATTATTCCTCTGATATTATTTAGCAAGTTCATGCCAGAAAGGTCACAAACAGAACAAGGTTTTAGCCCTGCTTAAACTACAGTTTGGTGTAATTGTAATTGTTTGGATGTTAGACGAGAACTCCAGGAGACCAAGACCATTTCCGCACTAGACTTTTATAGCGCTATGATTCCACTTTCAACATCCTCTGGAATCCTGGAGTTTGCAGTTTCGGGAGGGGCCCCTCCCGAAACTGCAAACCCCAGGATTCCAGAGGATGTTGAAAGTGGAATCGTAGTGCTATAAAGTCCAGTGCGGAAGGGTCGCAAGGTCTGAATCCCCACTCAGCCATGGAAACGCACCATGTGACCTTGGTCAAGTTACACTCTCTCAGCCTCGGAGGAAGGCAATGGCAAAGAGCCTGGGAACAAATTTTGTCAACAACAACAAAAAAAGACAATAGATTCACCTGTGGATCATCATAAGTCAGAAATGGTTTGAAGGCATACAACCACCATTACCGCAGCTAGTTCAAAGGTATTGCAATTACATCCTCCTCACAAGGAAAGGAATTCCCTTGTAAGTAACTATCACACCTAATTAGTTGCAAGTCAGTAGCTACATGCAACTAATTCCAAGCTATCCCCCATATCATGGGTAAGGGGTCTGGAGGTGAAAAGCGGCTCATCGTCATTGCCGCCACCACCTGAGACAGGCCGATCCAGCGGGGCCGCCGCCAGTGGAATTCTAAATGGCTTCTAGGAAGTCTGGATCTGACTTTCATGGGACCTTCAGTTACATTGATGGCGTCCCATTGAAGATAGGAGACAAGTTCAAAGCACCAGCTAAAGTTGGCCTGCCCACTGGATTCTGTTTGCCTGACTCTCCACAGCTTGTAAGGGAGGCCCAGTATGACTTTTCCCTGGAAAAGAGAACTACTGAGTGGGCCCAGAACATCATGCATAATTCTGTACACTTTCCTTGACTTTTTTTTTGTAAACCAAAAAAACCCAATTTATGTTTATTTACTGATTTATTGAATTTATATCCTTCGCAAGTAATTATTATTCGTAACAAGTTGCTGGTAAGCAGCTACACGAACTAATTCCAAGCTGTGCGCCACATCACCCGAAATTCTATACACCTTCCTCCTTTTTTTTTTGTAAGCCAAAAAAACCAAATTTAATTTCTTTCTTTCTTTATTGAATTTATATCCTCCCCCTTTTTCCCCATGGGATCCAACAACATCCATTCAGCCTCTAAAGGCACGCCCCCCCGCTTTTTTTACGAGAGTGTCGCACCAAAGCAAAGCCAGGATTCACTGTTCGTGTTGTCCCTCTGCCCCGTGACCAAATCACTGCAAAAATGTCCTTTTTCTGGACGAGCAACATCCCTGCCTTCCTAGGCTGCGCCCTCCCCTGTTGCATACCGAGGGCAGGGGAGGAAATGCAGGAGGCGTGAGAGGGTGGGGGAGAAACGGCTGTTAGGAGCAGACTATAGGCGGATTTTACAAGAGTGACGCAGCGCATTAAAACGAAACAGGATAACTTCGGAATGAGAGGCGCGCGAGAGCCACCCCTCCGCTGCTAAACCGGGCGGCTGCGCCCTGCCTGCTTTCTCATCCGGGCAAGCTGTGTGTTGCCGTTTGGACTCCACCTCCCAGAACCCCCCAAACTGTGGGGGTTCCGGGAGGTGGGGTCCAAAAAGGTAACTTGGCTGCGCCCTTGCCCCGCCTCCTCCTGCCCCCTGACCCCTGCGCTCCTGCGACAGCGGATGACGGCGGCTGGAGAGGAGGAGCCAGCATGGAAGGCGAGAGCCCTCTGCTGCCGAAGCGGAGGGGAAGGGGTGCCGCGCGCCTTCCCGGGAAGGCGGTTCTCCCTGCGGCTCCTCGTGAGCCAGGCGAGCGCCCGCCCGCCCAGCCGGAGCAGGTGGCCAGAGCGTAGGGCGGGGGGGGCGCCCGGATGGCCGTCCTCCGGCGGATCGGGAGGCGCCCGGCCGCTTTCTAGAGCCTCCGCGTTCCTCTCGGGCTGCTGCCTCCTCTTCTCTCGGGATCATCGTCAGCCTTCTCACGAGCGGGATGTCGGAGGCGTCGGGAAGCTCTGCGGGAGAAGCGAAGCCGGGGATGGGAAAGATTCCCACGTAAGGGCGCACACGCCCAGCTCTTCCCAGAAGGGGATCGGTCGAGGTTCGGAGCCTCGCAGTCCATTCCCTGGTCCTTCCTGGTGGGATTACAACTCCACGTAAGCCCAGAGGCAAAGGGGTGTCTTCCTGTGCCTGGATAGTGTATTTGTATTTTTGCACTTGGCTGAAAGACTTGAGTGCGCGCCTGGAGAGGGCGATTCCCTTTTTTATACTGGTGATTTCAGGCTGCTTCCGTGGATCCGGCTGGTGTTATCGGCTTTGCGCACTCTGTACGTTCTGTGTATCCCCCTTTCTTTTTTTAAAAAAAGATGTACACGTTCGTGGTGCGGGACGAAAACAGCAGCGTCTACGCTGAAGTGTCGAAGATCCTCCTCTCCACCGGACAATGGAAGAGGCTGAAAAGAGACAACCCCCGGTTCAACCTCATGTTGGGAGAGAGAAACAGGCTGCCCTTCGGGCGACTGGGTAAGCGAGGTGCGCCGTCCACACGCGTCCGACAGCAGCGGGACGAAGCGGGCTCTGCTGCGCGCCCTCCGAGCGACACGCCCTAGTCGCGCTTGGGTGGTGGTTGTGTGAAGGGGAGGACGGGGTGCGTGTCTCTCCGCGAATGAATCCCAGCCTGAAGGGACCCTTCTTCTTTTGCCACGTGAGGGTGTGCAAGTTTAGCCTGTGGGTGTGGAGCGGGGAGGCAAGCAGCGGGACGTCAGGCTGCGAGATCTGGCCGGCTGGTGCTGCAGACATTAGAGCTGGGTGTTGTCTGCGGCGACAAGGGAGTGACTTGGGCCATTTCCGCACTGGGCTGTTACAGTGCTATTATTCCACTTTCAACGTCCTATGGAACCCTGGGGTTTGCAGTTTAGGGAGGGGCGCCCTAAGTGAGCTGGAGGGTATGTTTCTCTGGGAGGCGGAGGTGGTAAAATGCCAAAAATAAGCCATATGCTTAATGGCATGATTGGTCATCTATTTAAAAAAAAAAAGAACAGCCTGTAAAATGGTAAAACTCTTAGGATTTTTAAAAACAACTTTCTAAGATTATCCAGAGAAAGTTGATTTCTGCAGTTGTGGAGCTTAGTCACTTCAGACTCATACATTTTTTTTTCTGTTCAGGTCCACAGTGCCATATTTGAGTCTATCTACCATAATTACATCATGATAATATCTTAGGGAGCTTGGCCAAATAGTTTCAGATGGGATGCTATTTTTTAAAAAAGGAAGCAATGAAGAACAACAAAACGGAACAAGTGTACGTGGAGGGCCAGTTCCATATTCTACATTTGATAATCGGTTTTGGCGTTGAAAAGTCATCTTACTTCTCTCCGATTCAAAGTGGTGAAAAGTAACTACATTGTCTCCCGCTAGCTTCCCTATGGCAGGTTGTAAATTCCTTTCAGCAAAATTTGAAAGATTGATGGACACACACATCTTTTTCAGTGGTGATGGTGCATTCTGTGCGCATAATATCAGTCACCTAAACTTCAGATTAATAACTCTTGGCACCTGCTGACTTTGGCCTCGTCCTGACTTGGCTCTTTGACTTGGCTGCAGCTCTCTGTTTAGTGGCATATGAACTGAAGTTTCTCTCTTTTTTTGAGTTTAAGGTTTGTCTATCTTTTATTCATAACAGGAGCAAACTAAATACTAAATTGTGGACATCACTTTTCCCTTTCTAGTTTTTAAGAAATATTATGGCATGTGAAGCTTCTGTAGGTGCACCTAAATCCTTTGATTTCTAGGGACTTAAGTGTATGTAACAACAAAGTTCTGTGGGTTTGTCCAGAGGTAAATCAATTGATTTCAATGGGATTTGCTCCTTTAAAGGTGAACAGAGGCTTGCAGGCTAAGACTACAAGCTAAGTATTCCGGAGGTGGGCAAAATGTGTTCCTCCCACTGTTGTTGGATTGCAGCTTCCGCTATTCATCACCATCGGTTATGCTGGTTAGGGCTGATGGGAATTGCTGTCCAAGATAGTGAGGGCCCTATTTTGCTCCTCCCTGCTCTACTTATTTGCCTGGGATTAAGCTCCATTGGCCTCCATGGTTGGGTGAATATGTAGGTAATCTGAACATCATATATGGCTTCCAAAGGCCCAGGGCACTCCAACCATTTCTCCACTGCTTGCCCAGTTGGTCGCCCATCATCTTGGTATTATGGATCAGGTAGCTATTAGCTACCTTTTCTGCATGGCTATTAGCTATGGAGGAAAGGCATTGTTGCTCAGAAGTTCTGGAAAAGGGTAAAGCCAACCCCTCCATCCCCGTGATTCTATTCAACTTGTAGGAGTGAAGGGAGAGGAATTGATAGCCCCATTCACAGAATTGGCCTTATTCACCATACACTTATGCACCCCACTGAAGGTTTCTGCAGAGATGAAGGTGATCTCCTTACCCCATCTGCTTCCCTCAGATGTATGGAACTGTGCTATAAATATCTGTTGGGTTGTGGCTGAAACCTGGTGTTGTGAATGTTTTATGACAGGCTATAAAAGTTTACAAAGTCTCCCTTGTTGAAATGATGTCAGAAGAGGAGAACTTAGCTGGGAAATGTTGTTTAGATCAAAAATTTGGTTAAAAACCATAGCAATGATTCAAAGTTTATATATTTTAACATAAAGATATAGCTCATGGGCTAATAAGTTGTGCTGCAGATGCATAGTTGTGTTATAGATGTGTATTTGAGTTCAAATAGTTGCCAGGTCACCTGCTCTGAAATTGATACACACTTTAGTGAATATAAAGTGATTATTCAATGCAAAGTTTCTGTTTCCTTAATTTTATGTAGTCATTTCATTTTGTTTCAAGAGAGCTATTTTAGTTGCTGTTCATGGAAATCTGAGCTGGTTTGCCAAATGGAATGAAAGAGCACAGCTTGTTTCTTGAGCAGGTGGTTTCTCCAAGTGCTGGATTACTGTGACGATGGATAGCTCTAAATTGTCAATAGCAATGAAAGGGATAAGTGCGATTCAGTCTAACTTATACTGATGTGAGTGAATCACATCTCATACACAACATATCTGTAAGTCCTACTGAATTCAAGAGGGGCTTATGTCTGAGTAGATATTAACATAGATTGTGCCTAGTTGAATGGTGGCTCTCAGATTTGTTAGACTACATTTTCTACCATCCCCAAGAGCATGGCCAGTAAGGAATTCAACCCAGCTATGGTGCAGCCCATCTTTAGAAGAACTGTAATACAACCCATCCAAAGAGCTCTGTGTTGGTATAATATATGGGTTTGAAATTTTGCATCAACACCAAAGCCCTCAGTGCAACCCATGATAAACCATCCCCTTCCTGAGAGAGAAAAAATCAGCCCCAGAACAGAGAATCATGCTGGGTTCCAGGAAATGCACTACTCCATTTTAAGGCTCTGGGGACACCTTTTTGAGCCCTCAGACCTGAAAATTAATATCGGTCACTTCCATTTTTGGAAAAATGGGTGGGTGCAGCCTGTGGAGGTCCAAGGAGCTGTCCCTCCCAGTCTTAACATTTAAAGAGAATCACAAATACTCAGTGTAACCAAAACAATTAGAATCAGGACTTTCTGTAGGAGCAAAAGAATGGATAATAATTGCCTCTAGGACAGAACACCAGGTCCTTTGAACAGAAGAATCTGGGCAAGTGTAGCCAGGCACAGAAAATGTTAAGAAACAGTGTGATAGCTGTCTCCAAATATTTGAAGAGCTATTGCATGGATGATGGAGCAAAACCTGTATTTTAAGATCTTTGGGGTAGGGCTTTCTCTCAGTTCCACAGGTATGCTTTGGATGGATGGAGAGAGAGAATGAGATAAGCATGTGTAAAGAACTGAGTAGACTGCAATTATGACATGGATGCTAGCTTGTAACAGTAATGGAAAGAATCTCAAATCTTTCAAGCTGCTGAGAAAATAGAGCAAGACACATCCCCACCCCTTTCCTCAAAGATAGAAACAACAAGCAAATTAATATGAGAAATCACAAACTGACCAGGCTGCGTGCTTCTTTCTGAGATAAGTGAACAATTGTAATAACATGCAAAATCATAGTTTGTATAATTTTTAAGTATTCTAGCACGTAGAAAAATGGATTGGAGGGCAATCCTATGCATTTCTCAGAAGTCAGTTCCATTGAATTCAGTGGACTTAATCTGAGGTGAGTGAATGTAAAATTATAGCTTTAATATAATAAGTTAATATGACCATGGTTAAGCCAACAAAGCAAGTCCACGTGTTCCAGCCACTAAGAGGACTAACAGTCTCATGGAAACTAGCCTTAGGGGATTGTGACCATGCGCTGGGATTATGTGTAGCTCTGCTCCTAGCATGCAGAAGTATTTTTCCCCCCAACGTTATGTATTCTATGGTTTGCCAGCTCAACTCTTACACTCACCATAAGTCTTCGCTGTTGTTTTTAAATGAAGCAGAAACTGCAGTAGCTTGTGCTTTCAAGTTAGACTCACTACTCTGCAGACATCCTGTTTTGCTGTATAATGTTGCCAGATATTTTAGTTGGGAACATTATGGCTGCACTATATACTATGCAATTTGATTTTTAAAATTCTTGTCTAAACCAAGTAGCAGTTTCCTCCCTTGGACAATTGTCACTGGAAATTGGCAAGCACAGAATGGTGAGGGGTATCTGTTGGATCAGGGATAGAGAACGTGTATTCTTCTGCACAACTTCCATCATCCTTACCATTGGCTGTCCATGCATGGGCTGATAGAAGTTGCAGTTCAATAACATCAGGAGAGCCACAAATTCCCCATACCACTGCCAGCTATTAGTAAATTGTTTCAGACCTCAAGACTCCTAAATTAATAGCAGTCTGAAAAAGGATTCTGGAGACATTTTGTTGTCTTGTGATTGAAGGCTATGAGGAGGCCTGGGTTTTAATCTGCTCACTGGCTGGTGTTCCAAAGGGCTGGATCGTTAGTTCCCAAGCACCGAACCAGATGTTTAGCACCAAGAACATGTATGTGGCATGCTGATGGTCTCAGGTTCACTTCAATTCCTACTACCTCCATCTACAAAAGTCAGGTAACAAAAATGAGAAACAGAGATGTCTAGACAGTTGTGTGCCTTCAAGTAATTTCTGACTTAATGGTGACTCTATCACAGGGGGTTTTTGGCAAGATTTGTTCAGAAGGGGTTTGCCTTTGCCTTCCTCTGAGGCTGAGAGTATGTGACTTGCCTAAGGTCCCGCAGTGAGTTTCTATGGCTGAGTGGGAATTCATGTCCTGGTCTCCAGAGTCCTAGTCCAGTGCTCTTAACTACTATACCACACTGCCTTTCAGCTTCATATATTCCATATTCATATATATATATATATATATCCATATTCATATATAGCTTCATATATTCCATGCAAACTTATGTCTAGGCTGGGTCTCCTTAAGCCATGAACTGGCCCATTTATGAGTTGGGATAAGAGAAAATTTATTTTTTTGAAAAAACCCCTCAAAACCCAAGCTTTTACATTCGGGACATCCTTCATTTAAAAGATAAAAAGCCTTTTTTATTTTTAGGAAAATGACTTTATTTTAAAAAATAAATCAGTGGCAGCTGGTTTGGGTGTATCTTTCCTTCCTGCTGTCCTGCATCTCCCTCATCCATGTTAGTTTTCTGTTCCCCAGTTCATCTGCCCATCCACAATTTCTATGTGATCTTGGGGAAAAAATACCTTTAGCTACTGTGACAAAGCATAGCAGGGTGCTTAAAGGAATAAGTGAGTTCACTTAAGTGAATTGACTATTTGCAGAGCACATTCTTTTCAAATGTATGCAAATACAATAGGATCATAGAGTTGGAAGAGACCCCAGGGGCCATCCAGTCCAACTGCCTGCCATGCAGGAACTCGCATCAAAGCACTCCCAACAGATGGCTATCCAGCCTCTGCTTAAACACCTCCAAAAAAGGAGACTCCACCACACTCCGAGGCAGCATATTCCACTGCTGGACAGCTCTGACCATAGAAAGTTCTTCCTGAGGTTTAGGTATAATCTTTTTTCCTTTAGTTTGAATCCATTGCTCTTTGGCCTAGTCTCTAGAGCAGCAAGTTCCAGCTTGTCGATATCCTTCTTGAAATGAGGTGCCTAGAACTGGACACAGTATTCCAGATGAGGTCTAACCAAAGCAGAATAGAGTGATACCATTACCTCCCTTGATCTAGACACCACACTCCTATTGATGCAACCAAGAATCGTGTTGGCTTTCTTGGTTGCCACATCACACTGCTGACTCATGTTCGGCTTGTGCTTCACCAAGACTCCTAGATCCCTTTCACATGTACTGTTATCCAGCTGCATATCCCTCATCCTATTTGTGCATTCCATTTTTTCTACTAATTGTAGGACCTTACATTTCTCTCTGTTGAAATTCATTTTGTTGGCTTTGGCCCAGCTCTCCAATCTGTTAAGATCATTTTGAATTTTGATCTTGTCCTCTGGCGTATTCTCGACCTCTCCCAATTTGGTGTCATTTGCAAATTTGATCAGCATGCCCTCTACTCCTTCATCCAAGTCATTGATGAAGATGTTGGGCCCAGGACAGAACCCTGTGGCACCCCATTAGTCACTTCTCTCCAGGATGAAGAGAAGCCATTGGTGAGCACCCTTTGGGTTTGGTCAACCAATTACAAAGGGCCTTGTAGGTCTTTGAAATATTACTTATTTGAACTACAATACCCAGAAACCTCTCTCCCATGTTAGCATGGTCAGTGGGGCCACCTGACTAGGACAATCTGGGAGTTGTAGTCCAAAGCAAATAATGCTTCCAAGCTCTGAGTAAAATTATATGATTTTAAAAGTCCATTGATTTTTTATGCTAACAGTTCATATTTGCATAAGGCTCAAGAGGTTGAGATTTCGTTCAGTTCTCCACGTCTTCATTGGAATGCCATCTGAAAATATAACAATCCCACCTAGCAAGGAAGATATGCTATAAAGCACTGCCTTGTCATTACTGGAAAGCAGGGGTGGCTGGGAGTGTAGATTGGGGTAGAAATTGCGAACAGTGAGCCTAGAACTGAAATCCAGAAAATATAGGCAATGTTTATTATCTTAACTTTTTGCATTTTCATTCCTTTTGACCTTTTATGTTCTATACATAGATACCATCCAGTCCCAAACAGATTCTGCTCACTGAACTCTCATTCCATATATCTGGTTAGATGGTCTTTGACCCATGAAAGCTTATGCCACAATAAATTTGTCAGTGTTTATGGTCATGATAAGACTCTTTATTTTTGCTGCAGTGTACTGATGCATCTGTCCTTCTGGAAATCATATTTTATAGAGTGTATTACACGTTACAATGCAACAAGTGCTCACTGTCTTCCAGGAGCATACACTCTTAAAATTCTTCTGAAGATGGAAGCAATTCTTAGCCTGTATTACCTCAATTAGATATGATTTATTTAGGGTATGAGGAAGTTTGGATGAAAGGATCAGCAGAAGAGGTGGGTTTTGAGCAATGATTTCAAAGATGAGAGAGGAAACATCATGGAAATGTTATTGGAAGCAGTTTTCACACAGTTAAGTCTCATCAAACTGGTTCACAAACTGCAGAAAGACCTCAAGTCAACTTGGATAGCTTTAAAAGGGGGTTAGATAAAGGCATAGAGAGTAACGCTGTCAGTGGCTGGTAGTTGTTATGGTTTCGTACTGCCATCTTGATCACAAATTGCTTGGGAAATGTGAGGAGCACAGTGTAGTAGTGCTTGTGTCCTTTTGATGGGTTGCCCAGAGACACTTCTTTAGCCGCTGTGGAAAACAGGATGCTAGACTATGTACAGGCCTTTGGTCTAAAGCAGTAGGGCTCTTCTGACATTTGTAGTTGAAAATGGCATTCACATTGCCAAATAGGGGAGAAGCTAGTTAATATTTTTTAAATTCCTAAAATTTTAAGACCAGGATAACTAAATTACTAGAATACAAGAACCAGCTCCTTTCATATGAGTCTGCCTGCTGGTTCAGGTTAATTCTGAGATTGTTGTTAACTGCTGTCAAGTCAGCCTTGACCTATGATGGCCCTATAGGTGAGAGACCTCTAATCCACTCTATCATCAACCGCCATGTTCAGGTCTTGCAGATTCAGGGAGGTATCATCCTTAATTGAGTCTATCCATCTGTAATACTGTCTTCCTCTTTTCATACTGTCTTCTACTTACATTATTGCCTTTTCTAGTGAGTTGTATTCTCTCATGATATGGCCAAAGTGCAACAGCCTCAGTTTAGTCATCTTGGATTCTAGGGAGAGTTCAGCCTTGATTTGCTCTAGGACTCATTCATTTGTCTTTTTATCAGTCCATAGTATCTGTAGAACTCTCCTCCAGCACCACATTTCAAATGAGTTGATTTTCTTCCTATCAGCTTTCTTCGCTGTCCAACTTTCACAACCACACAGAGAAACTGGAAATACAATGGCATGGACAAGCCTAACCTCACTATTCAGTGATATATCTTTACACTTCAGGATCTTATCTAGTTCCTTCATAGCTGTCCTTCCAAGTCCTAGTCTTCTTCTCATTTCTTGACTGCAGTCTCCTTTCTGATTAATGACTGAGCCAAGGTATGGAAAATCTTGAACTATTTCAATGTCTTCATTGTCTGCTTTAAGGTTATGTAAATCATCTGTGGTCATTATTTCCAAGATACGATTCTGCGTATCCTATCAGCATTTGAGGTTGCTTGGTTGGGATGAGTAAACGGAACTTCTTTGTGTCCACATCTAGGCTAAGGAATTTGCTGTCTAAGGAGTCTGCCTTGCTTTATCTTCGATATTTTTCTGCCATCTTGTGCAGACCTTTTACTTCAATCAGCCTTTGGGTTTATCAGTAACATTCTTTCAACATTTGATTCCTTGAAGCTGAGTTTTTATAGAACTGAATTCAGTTACAGTATGCTCTGTCTCTTAAACCAAGAGTCGGAAAGCATGGGCTTTCCTGATGCTTTGCTCTACAACTTACCTTGGTCCCATCCAGGATGACCAGTTGTAAGGGATTGTGGGAATTTTATCCAAAATATCTAGATGGGTGAGCATTCACCACACCTGTCTTAAAGTGGGTTTTTTTGTTTGTTTGGGTGAGCTACCACAGAGTCTCATTTTATTTAAAGACACAAAGCAGGGTACAATTTTTTTAATTAATATAAATAAATGAACAAACAAGGAGTTAGGTTTTGTGGGCACTTGGTGTGGAGTAACACAGGGCCTAGAACAGTGCTGCTCAAAGTGGTGGTCCCTGGATCAGTGGTAGACTGCAGCAATTTTCCAGAAAAGAAAGAAACAGTTGCTTTTAGTGGGCACAAATATGATGCCAGTTCCTGGCACTTCAGAGGAAAAACCTGGCTAGTCCTCCATATCAGATAGTTTAAAGAAGCAGTGGTGGTGGTGGTGGTGGTGGTGGTGATGATGATGATTGCAATAATGGAAGGAAGAATATTTCATCCCCAGTTTTCTGATAAGTTGTTAATGCTTTTGTGTCAGAATTCAAAGGTAATCTTGGTAAACTGGAGGAGGGAGCTGCAGAGAAATAAGATAAAATCTAATAAACAAAAATGGAGAGTCAGGGTTCCTGGCCAAGCCATAGTGCTGATGAAAGGAACTGAAACCACGGCAATTAGGACTGATGATAATGGAACATGAGTCAGCAGTGAGACCCAAAGTAGTTGCATAAAGGGCTAATGGATTGCATTACCAGAAGCTTCATGTCTAAATTTTGGGAACTAATTTGGATTGTATTTGGCTTTGATTAGGTCCTAGCTGATGTACACTGCTGGGTATTGCAAGTATAAACAGACAGAAGATTATTATTAAAGCCTTGGGGCTTTTCTGCACAGTAAATGAGTCCCTCTTCCCCTATTTGGAGAGCAGGGTTCAAATTCCTTCTCAGCTGTGGAAACCTACTGAGTCACATTCTGTCAGCTTCAGAGGAAGGCAAGGGCAAGCCACCTTTCAATAAATTCTGCCAAGAAAATCCTGTGATGAATTAACTTTAGGGTGACCATAAGCAAGAAATGATTTGAAGGCACAGAAGAACAATTACCACCAGTCCGAGGCCAACGATAGTAATGTCCTTGTGTTCAGGAAGGGTAGGAAGGGAGCAGAAAGGGTACAGAATGACGCAGAATGGACAGGATGTTCCATTTGGAAAGAAAACTGTGTGAGCCAATAGTGCAGGAGAGAAGGCACAAACTCCCCAGGATTAAAACGAGTAACATAAACAATTTTTTAAAATTATTTTTTGACACAAACAATCTAATTTACAATCAGAGTAGTAAGCATTAAAATTTATTTCCTCTCCCCCTTCTCAATTGATTAATCCCTCTTTCCCAAACCCCAAAGTTTTCCGTTGTCTTCTTCTTCAGGATTTCTCCCCTTTGTAGTAAGCATTAAAAATGAAGAAGCAGAGAGAAGAAAAAGAGAGGAAAAAAAGAGAAAAAGGAAACAAAGACATATAACTAACACACAGTAAGACTCTGACTCACCAGTCTGATCCTTAAGGAGAAGAAAAGTTTTTTAAAAACCTACCATTACACCTGCAACTAAATAACCCTACTAAAATTACTAATAACCATAACCTTAGATTACTGCATCATTAAATATGTTATTATTCA
This sequence comes from Iguana delicatissima, assembly GCA_948472985.1. Classification (NCBI taxonomy): domain Eukaryota; kingdom Metazoa; phylum Chordata; class Lepidosauria; order Squamata; family Iguanidae; genus Iguana; species Iguana delicatissima. The sequence continues at coordinate 25,773 of CAOKZL010004308.1, forward strand.
AAAATAATCCATAAGCCATTTCAAATCTCTCAAAAAGTCTTCAATTGGCTTATCCTTTAAAATCTATATTAATTTGTGGACACAGTCATTAGACTGAGTATATGCTTATTGTTGTTATTACTGTTATTGTCATTATAAATTAGTTAAAACTGGTTATTAGTTAGACAAGAAAAGAATGAAGAATAGGGATAGACGGTTAGATGGATGTTTTCAATATCCTAGTAATGTATTTGTGAATTATATTCTGTAATGATGTTATTTTGAAATAAATGGTAAAAAAAAAAAAGAACCTACATTAATTTGAGAGTTTAGGTTAACAACAATTTAATCTATTCTTTCATCATCAGTGATTCAGTCTGTTTTCAAGTTTGAGCAAACAATATTATTGCTACTGTTGTCATATAATGAACAAATAATCCATATTTTCTGTACTATTCTTTATCCATAATGCCCAACAAAAACATTTCTGATAACACTACAAAATATACCTTTAAAATTTCTTTGGATTGCCATATAAACACCATTAAATTCCAACACAGGTAAGAAAAGGAACCTTCTTTATCTTGACATCTTCAATATTGATTTGAAACGTTCTGGGACATTTTCAACAGCGTATTTGTGTTAGAAACTATATATATATATCATCTTATACAGGTTTACTTTTAAATTTCCCCAGAAAGATTTTGGGCCCACCTTATCTTGTACTCTTTTACAGGTTCGTCTTCTGTCTCTAGTTTCAAAAGCTGTTTGTACACTTTTTAAACTCCATGGTCATCATCTTTACACAATTCTAAATAAAATCCATTTTCTCTAACTTCTATGGCTGCATTTCTCTTATCTTTATTAAATCTGTCCTTAGGTAGCATACAAGCAAAGATCTTTGCCTTCCTTAAACATCATCTCTCTTCACTTAAATTTCTAAGTATCTTGTTCAAAATACAAAAGATCATTGTAAAGCAACCATCTCCAATTTTTAGCCCATTCTTTCATAAAAATAATACATAATTGAAATAATCACGTGTTCAAGGCACTCTCTGTCCTCACACTTACTGTATAAAAAGATACAACCCAAAAGGAAAAAGAAATGGGGAGAGAAAAGGGGAAACAGGGAAACTTGGATACAATTTCTAAATACTATGAGATTTCTTCTGCCTGGTGGGATTGCTGCTGAGGGACAGTTCGGAAGAGGAAAAACCTAGCGGAGTTGGTTTCCCAGGAGGTCTGATGATGATTTCTCACTACTGTGTTCTGCCCTAGAAGTTCCTTCTCATTTATCTCTTGCTGTCGAGGAATAACTCTTAACTATACCAATAATTGCTTCCTTTTCTCTCTAATCTCTTTTCCTTTTTTATTACACCCACATTGAACTTCATGTACCATAGAGATTCCCCTCCTTTGTAGCTTGAATAGATTCCCCTGAAAGTCTGAAGCCTTTGGATGTGATTACTCTAAATTGCTTTCTGCATCATCTGCAGTTTTTTGCTTCTTTGCAAATTGCTGAAGTTTAAGTTGTAATATTAATAACTTATCTTAACAACTGGCTTAGTATGGAGCTAAATTCAAAGACAACCCCACTGAATTCCTTGTTATAGTCTTCTTCTCCTTCAGTGATTAAAAGCACTTGGATAAATACAATCTAAGCCTAGTGGCAAGTTTAGTTTTATTTTGCTTGTTTAAGCACCAGCTCTCCAGTTCTGTCAATGTCCCATTGTTGCCATTTTTTAAAAAAGACCTCTTTGTTTTCCACTGCTGCAGAATCAGTACAGAAGAAGACAAATGTCTTTGAAACTAATCAATTAAGAGTCTTCATACCTGTTTGCCATAAAATCTGATGGAGTGGAACCCAAACATTTTTAACATTTTCCTGGCCTTGGTTTATTCCATAGGTAACCCAGCAGGTATGACATAGAGCCTTCTCTTTGGTCTCAAATATGGTAGAGATGTAGTTATGACTAATGGCTCTAGAAAACAGCCTTCCCAATGGCTACACTTAAACTGTGGAATATCTTGGCACCTTCTTGATTAAAAAATTTGCTGTATGGAAAAGTCCTTGCTTAGGCAGGTGTTTGCTGTAGAAGTTTTAGCTATTTTATTTGTAGCATCTCTGTGTCTTTAGATCCATATTCTGCCAATTTTTTAAAAAAATTTACTCTATCTTGCAATTTTGCAATGAGATAGATTTTAATTGTTGTTAGCCACCATGAATGATGTAAAACAGCAGAAGGGCAAGATCTATTTGTTTTACATATTCAGCAAGACTGGGTAAGACCTGGCAAAGGCTAATCCTAGTCCCACAGTTTTAAAAGGTTACTTTTTCAAATACAACTCCCAGAACTCCTCAGCCATGATAGGTGGGGGATCCACCTATGCCACACCTATCCTGGCTGGGAGCTGTATCTAACAAATAACTTCTTCAAGTCACTTTTCCAAACTATGATTACCCCTTATGCAGAACATCTCATTGCCTGAGAATATTTTCTGTGCCAGAGTCTTCCCAAGTCTTTCTGGAGCTGTTGTGCACTTCTGGTGAAATGCATTATACATGAGAGGCCCAGTGAAAGTTCAGCTGAGATCAGTCAAAAGGCTGCTGCATTCATGAGCAATTTCCTGATAATGGTTCAGACGGTACATGCTGTTTTTACAGAGAGGAGAGGGACTTATTCCACTCCCTCTGATTCTAATGCAATAGTGTGTATTGCATAGCCTTCCAGATACTGTTGGACTGCAACTTCCAAAAGCCCTAGCCAGCATACCCAGGGATGAGGAATGGCAGGAGTTGCAGTCCAAAAACATCTGTAGAACTGTAGAACATCTGTGGAACTGTGCAGTTCTCTCTTATCTTCTAAAACAACAAAAACAACATTTTTGAGTGTGATATGTCAATTGTATTTCTAGGAATTTGGAATATACACTTGGCCCTCCACATTTGCAGGTTTCAGTTTCATGGATTTGATTATTCGCAAATTTCTCCAATCCTGACCTCATGTGCTTCTTTTCCAGGAGAGCCTTCCCCTTTGGCAGCTCTGACAAGGCCATACAACTTTTTAAAAACCCATCTCTGATCCTCTTCCTCCCCCATCAGCCACTGCCTGGCCAGCTGATGGCAGCTTGCAGTCCAGTTTCGCGGCACCATAGTCCCTCACCAAATGCCCCCTACCACACCCAAGGAAGGAGATGGGCAAGAGAGAGGAAGTATAGAGCTATCCTGCTGACCCCACTTTACCTCTCCTTTCCCTGACCTGGTTTGGACCCTGGGTGCCCTCTTTCTTCACCATGTCTCAGACCCCCTACCCACAGGCATAACCACATGCTTTGATATTTGCAATTTTTCCAATTTTGCAAGTGTCTTGCATCCTTAACCCTAGCAAATGTGGAGGGCCCAACTGTATAGCATAGGAATCTGCCTTGAACTGATATATTTTCTCTTCTGACAGGCAGTGATTTCTCTTGCTCCAAATCCCCTTTCTAAAAAGTCAGATGTCAAGAATTGAACCTGCAACCTTTTTGTATGTATGGCATATGGCTGTCCACTAACTTATGGCTTCTACTACTATACAGATTTAGGTCTATATGGAAAATGACTTTAGGTTATAATCCTGTGTCTTGTTAAGCTCCTGAAATCCCTGTAAAGGCCATGGGGTTTAAGCAGCCCATCTGTAATATTTCAAATTTTCAAAGGTAAGGATGCCCAATTCACTTCACCCCAGATCAAATTTCCCTGTACAGACATGAACTCATCTTAATTTTCTTGTCTGTTCCTGTCTGCTTATTGACCTTCCCTATTCTGAGATCATGCACTAGCTTCATCCGTACATGTGATTTATCATGGCATTAATAAGTCTCAGACTCATGTGCTGTACTTTTCCTTCTCTCCTTTCCAGCTGAGAGGCATATGGAAGCTTTTGCTTCCATTTCTAACCAACTGCAATGTAGTGTAGGTTGGTAGGCGACAGTCTGAAAGCCAAAGTGCACTTAACATGTGTATGCTTGCTTGTGTTATTTTTTGTAGGGAACAACTTGGGGGGGAAATTCCTTTTTTGAACTACAGATCCCAGAATTCCGCAGTCAGTATAGCTGTTGCCTGTGCAGACAGGGGGATCTTTTAAATTTGGTCTTTTTGGGATAAGAGCTCACTTAGATGCCATCATTATAGCAGAAGCTGACAACCAATCCATGAGTAGGATTACACTGGATCAGTTTCAGCTGAATACCATAGATGTGGACAAACTGCTAGGATGAGTAAGGAACACTACCTGTCCCTTTGAGCCCTGTCCTTTTTTGCTGATTGTCCAAGAAGGAGATGAAGGTAGACCTCAGCTGCAATGTTTTATGAATGCACCTCTCAAGGAGGGAAGTTTTCCATCTTGCTTAAAAGAAGTGGGGGTGCAATCTCTTTAAAAGGCCCTCCTTGGACCCTTAACAAGTATCAAATCTTCCTTTTTCGAGCAAGGTGATTGAGAAGGCAGTTGCCGTCCAACTCCAGATAGTCTTGTTTTTAGTCAGGTTTTTTAGACCCATTTCAAACCAGCTTCAGAGAAAGATATGGCATTGAGACCACTATGTTAACATCAATGTATGATCTTCATCTGAGCATTGATAGGAGGAATGTCTCTGTTGGTGCTTTGGGACTTCTCAGTGACATTCAGTACCATTGACCATGGCATCCTTCTGGAATGCCTGAGGGGTTCAAGAAATGAGAACACAGTGCTTCAGTGATTTCAGTCCTGTCTCTCTGATAGGTTCCAGGTGATGGTGCTGGGGGATTGCTGCTCCTCAAAAAAAGGAGTTGTTATATGGCATAGCACAAGGTGCCATTCTAACCCCAAAGTTGTTTAACTTCTCCATGAAGCCACTGGGAGATATCATCCAGAGGCATGGAGCTGGGCGCTATCAGTATGTCATTGATACCCGAATATATTTCTCCATGCCTTCAAAAATAGCATCAGCTAAGGATAGTGTGTCTCCTCTAAATGAATGCCCGGAGGAGGGTAATGAGCTGCAGTCGTGTAGGGAAGGGGAGGGGAATCGGGGCAGTGCACCCCTGGCGGCAATTTTTTGAGGGCGCCGTGCTCCTTGTTTGCCCTCCCCCACGCATTGTAACCCTGCCCCTACACACCATAGCAATGCCCCATCCATCATAGCCATGCCTCCACACACCTTAGCCATGCCCCCGCATGCTGTCGTCACACCCCTGCATGCCGTAACCATGTCCCTGCCCCTCCATACACCCCTCCTCCCGTCACCCCTCCACACACTCCAAGCTCCACTACTGATGGGCTGGGTAAGAAAAAAACAATCTGAAACTGAATCTAGACAATATAGAGCTGCATACTGCTAAGGGTCCTAGCTTGGAACCAGAAGTGTATCAGCCAGTTCTGGACAGGGTTGCACTCTCTCTGAAAGACTGTTTTCCCAGACTGGAGGTGTTTTCAGATCTGTCGCTCCAAATGACCGACCAGATAGGTAGGACAGCCCTGAGTGCTTACTATCAGTCTCAGATGATATACCAGCTGTGCCCCTTTCTACCGCTGGAGGACCTAAAGATGGTAGTGTATGCACTGGTAACCTCAAGGCTGGACTTCTGCAATGTGCTGTACATTGGGCTACTTCTGTACCAAGTTCAGAAACTTCAGTTAGTGCAAAATATAGCAACCAGATTGGTTACTGGTACATCTAGGAGTGATCTTATTACACCTGTATTAAAATCACTCCACTGGCTGCCAATTAATTTCTGGGCAAGATACAAAGTGTTGATGGTTACCTTTGAAGCCATACATGATGTGGGTCAGGTTGCCAATGAACTGCTTACTCCCATACATTATGCCCTATAGACTCAGGTTCTCTGGGGTCATTTATTTCAGCCAGGACTAGACTGGCAACAGTTAACAGAGGATTTCTTCATCAGCAGCCCCTAAACTGTAGAATATTCTGCTAGAAGAGACTGGTCAGCTGGATATGCTGTCTGAGTTTAAAACAGCATTAAAGACCAATATTTTCCGGCAGGCCTATCCAGATGGTTTTTAAATTACAAGTATTTTAATTATAAATTGATTGTTTTTAATACGTATACTCATTTAACTGTTGTCATGCGCTTGTAACTGATTATGTATTTTTTTAATTGGTGTTCATGTTTTTAACTATATTATGTGTCTATTTGTTGCTGTATTTTAATCTATTGTTCCCCATTTCAATCCATAGGGAGAGGCGGATAAGAAATATTTATTTATTTATTTGGGCGCAATAGCCTGAAAAAGTAACTTTTCCAAGTTATAGCACAAAGGCCATTTCCGCACTGGACTGTTATACTGCTATTATTCCACTTTCAACATCCTGTGGAACTCTGGGGTTTGTGGTTTACTGAGGCCCAAGAGCTCTCTGGCTGAATATTCTAAAGGCCCCTCCCTAAACTGCAAAACCCAGGATTCCATAGGATGTTGAAAGTGGAATAATAGCACTATAACAGTCCAGTGCGGAAAAGGCCTGGAAGTGTACTGGTTGAAACCTGGTTGTAATCTCAGATGTTCTAGTCACCACCACTTTCATCTGCATGTGTACAACAGGCTTCAGTCAATACAAAGTGGAACAATAGGGTACACATTGGAAACAATTAGAAACCTACTTTATTGTCCGCACATGACAAGGGAGTGAGGAAGCTGTTTACTGCCTCTCATAGTGACTGCCTAAATCCCTGCAGAAAAGCCTTGTTCATACTTTTGTGAACACTAACTGTGGCTTAAATCAAATCGTTACTTGATTAGAGCCACTGAATCAATGAAACTTACATACGTGTGACATTACCAAGTTCTCACTGAATCAATCAATCTACTCTAGTTGGCACTAACAACTGGATTTTGGCCCATGGTTATTTGTTGCAGTGTGCCTTCAAGTTGTTTCTGACTTACAGCAACTCTAAGGTGAACCTAGCATGGGGTTTTCATGGCAAGGGTTGTTCAGAGGGGGTTTGCCACGGCTTTCCTTTGAGGCTGAGAGTGTGTAACTTGCCTAAGGTCACCGAGTGTGTTTCCATGGCCAAATGAATATTCAGACTCAAGTCTCCAGAGTCATAGCCCAACTTGGGTACAGAATACCACTTACAAATCTAAAGTGAAAATGGAGATAATTTTCAGTCAGTCTTCCAGCAGTGTGTGATTAAATAAAATATATACTTCTTTCTTTGAGTCTTAGACATTTGCTTATAAGCCTTCCCTATTTAAGAATTCGAAAAGAATTTGTGTTTGTGTTCTCTATATTTGTATATGGTAAATCTCACCGATACACATTGTTCTGAAGTTTTTGGATATTGGTGGCATATACATGTTTATAAATAAATCAAAAATATTGCTGTAATTTTAAATTTGACATCTGATCCAGTGAACTGCTTCCTTTCTACTTTAAGACAAGCAGATATTAATATCAGCTTTGTATGTATAAAAAATAATCATTTTTTCCCTTAGCTTTCTTTCACACACACATTTTCAAAATCCAAGGAACTAGGAAGTAAAAACTCTGCTTCTCTTTTTCAGGGCATGAACCTGGCCTTGTACAGCTGGTGAACTACTACAGAGGAGCTGATAAACTTTGTCGCAAAGCTTCTTTAGTAAAGTAAGATTTCTGCGTGAATGTGTATGGACGTGTGCACTCAATTATGAGCCAGAGGCTTAATGTAGAAGCACCTCTAGTCGCATCCACTCTTCCTTTTGCTGGTTAAATGCTGTGACTGTTCTGATCAAGGACAAGAAACATAACATCTCATATCGTTATTCTCACGAAAAGAAAAGAAAAGAAAAGAAAAGAACAGTATTTTGTGGTTTGGTTTGTAATAACTGGTCCATATTTACTGTATAAAAGTCAAAGGCCCTTTCCGCACTTTCCAGTGAGAGGTTCTCGTGTCCCCGCTGCTTCAGCTCCACACGAGCTGCCTGCTCCCAAGCAGGTAGCGCAAGAGCCCTGCCTCTTCCTTCTGCAGTACAGCCTGGGAGTTTCCCAAGCTGCACTGGGGCAGGAAGCGCGACCATCACGGCTCCAGAGGCGCTGCACGCACGGCAAGTGCACGTGGGGCCCTGGAGCAATGCGCGATTGCGCACCATTTTCGGCTGAAAGCCAAAAATGAAAAAGTGTGTGAGCGGTGCCTGCCAGGGCCTGGAGCGTCGCGTGATTGTGAGTGCGCCGTGCAGATTGCTCCTCACAATCGTGCGATGGTCCAGGCGCCCTTTTGTATAGCAAATGTCATGCGAAAAGTGCCAACATTTGTGAGTTTGTCTATCTGTGTAAGGTGAGAAGACCTTGTATGTTTGGTTGGCTGTGAAGATTCTGTGGAATCCTGGGGTTGGTGGTTTAGAGAGGGGCCTTTAGAATTCTCAGCCAGAGAGCTCTTGGGCCTCAGTCAACTGTGTCTGTCTCAAATAGTCCGGTTGCTATGGAGATGAGGCCTAGCAGCAAGGAAGAGGGCACTGTATTTCCTCAGGAACCCAAACTTTGCATGTTAATAACTCTGAATGCAGATTGGATTGGGGACTATAGGGAAAAGTTACATATACTAGACAAGACAGTTTGAGGAATTAGAGACACAGGATCTCAAATCTTTCTAACAAGTATTACCTATGAGAAAATAAAATCCCGGACAATGCTGGATATATACGCTAGTTGTATAATAAATACACTTTGAGTTTGATTCATTTAACTGACAAAATAAAGCAACTTCTCACTGAAGCCATAGAGATTGTATGTTGTGGACCCTCTTGTCGCTACAAAAACCAGATCTCAAGCATGACTGACTTGGCAGTGACTGAAAATTCACATGCAGAGACTTTTCAGGTGACTGCCATGCATCCAAAGTGGTCATGTGAATAGTTTCTGTGGTTGAAGTTGTGAGACAAACAGCTCAATTATAGCAGTTGCCCCTTCCAAGAGAGTTGCGGTATGTCTGAAGCAAGGGTAGGCACCTGTAAGAAGCTAGAGGGCTGCATTGCCCCTGGGCAGACCTTGAAGAGCTACACTCTGCAAATCTGTAAGATGTGGGAGTACTTGCCTTGTGAAATAGGGCCACTGGAGTACATGCTTCTGTACCCTATTGTGCAAATGCATGGTGATCCATGTAGAGAATACCTCCTAGCATTCCAGCTGAGTATGTGAAAGGGGATATAAAGCCACACTTTAAGAAGTAAGGAAACAAATGAAATCTCTTTTCTTTCCTGATTAGACTCATCAAGACAAGCCCTGAATTGGTAGAGTCTTGCACATGGTTCCCAGAATCCTATATGATTTATCCAACTAACCTGAAGACTCCAGTAGCTCCAGCCCAGAATGGGATTCATCATCTGATAAACAATACAAGGACAGATGAAAGAGAGGTCTTCCTGGCATCCTATCAGAAGAGGAAAGAGAGCGGAGAAGGAAATGTATGGATAGCCAAATCTTCGGCAGGTGCCAAAGGTTAGCATCTGGCAGGACTGAATGGGTTGCTGTTCTTTGATCTGTTTATGTATCCTAGAGATGCTAGAGTGCTGTAGTGACCGGAAGCCTGGCAGTGAATCAAAAGGTCCCCAGTTCAAATGTCTCCTTTGCCACAAATTTGCAATACAATAAAAGCAATTGAAAGCAAAAACAATTAAAAAGGAAACAATAAACAGTCCAGTACATTCTTCAAGGTCTTCTTCTCTCTGCACAGTCAGCCATCAAAAGTCTGCTGAAATTGTTGTGCCCAGAAACAAACCAGCAGAGCTGCCAAGATATATATAAATTCCATGTTTTAAGCTGAAAACTCTTAAGTCCACTTTGGTTCTGTTTAAGTTAATCACTGTTTTGTGAAGAAGGCAGTCTTCCTATTTTGCTTTTTTTTCGTGGTTAGGTGAAGGAATTCTTATTTCTTCCGAGGCTACTGAACTTCTGGACTTCATAGATAATCAAGGACAAGTACATGTGATTCAGAAATACCTTGAGAAGCCTATGCTCTTAGAACCAGGTCATCGCAAATTTGATATTCGGTAACTTTACTATATCCATTTTTTAAAGGTTTAATAACAGTTCAATCTGATTCTCATGAATTTCGATACGTGATTATTTATTTGTTTTTTTAAAATGCAGTCTATATTTTCTTCTGACTTTTAGAAGCTGGGTGCTAGT
>CAOKZL010004309.1:0-35427 GCA_948472985.1 Iguana delicatissima
CAGTATTTCTTCTCTCAAGCTGGGGACGCTGGTTGGCGATCTCAAAGAGCGTAGCCTTGGTCATGCGGAAATGGTACAGCCACTGATCTTTATCCCATTTCTCCAGAACCTCCTCGCTCCACCACGTCCTGCGCATCCGCTCGCGGACCCACCATCTTCTCGGGCATGGCACACGCTGTGAGGAGCCTCCAAGCAGCGGCAACTCTGCAGCATTAAAAATAGAGAACAATCGGAAGCGCCTCCGCCTCCTCGCGCGATCTGTAACCCATAGATGTTCCAGTTCAGCCAACACAACTCCAAGAAGCGAGACTACAGCTACAATGGAACTTGCAACTTCAACAAGCAATTCTTCCTCCATCGCTCACAGGGAAAGATAAAAGGAGAAAACGGGCGCGGAAAACAACTAGAGTTAGGGAGCAAAAATGCACTCCAGCCAGATTTGGCGCGAGATAACACTCCCCCGAAATAGGGCGCAGAAATCAAAATCGGCCCGCATGAAGAATGGGAGGAGGGCGTGACCATGGGAGGAATTGCGAGGCAGGACGTGCGTGCACACATGAACATGCACATCATGACGCACGGGGCCATTTTGAAAAAAAGTGAACTGTCAATCACAGCCGAAGGAGGTGATGACAGGAGAGTTGGGAGACTTGGGGGGGGGGCATTACAACATGTGTAATTGTGAAATCAGGCTACAACGTTTCCGGTTGCAGACGTATGAATCGTTGTAAAATTATGTCCGCGGTAGCACGGAGGAAAAAAAAAACCACCCGGAAATGTCGCCGGGCGGATTTCACGGAACATGTGAAAAGGGCCTAAGTCTAGAGAGCTCACAGGTCAAATGAGGGCTCTGTCAGTTCCTTATGCTTGTTGCTGCTAGCATAAATAGAACACACTGGACACAGTGATGATATCATAGACTTCTATGGTGATAATCTTAGAGTTCTGCTCACTGGGGAAATTGCCATGCAAGTTCCTGTACCCCACATAAATTCAAGTCACTCTGTTGGTCATTACTACATATAGATAAGGTTTAGTTCTGAAGGATAGTCAGACTGTAACTGAGAACAAAACCTCTTAAATCACTACTGGCTCTTTTGCCATGCTCTGCAACATAAAATAACAATGGTGCAGTGTGGTGGTTAGAATGGTAGACTAGAACCTGTGAAATGCAGGTTCAAATTTCTACCAGCTTTGAAATTCACAGGATGCGCTTGGGTATTATATTTAAGCCTTATCCAACTCACATGTGGTTGAGACAATAAAACGGGGTAGAGAAGAGAAAAGAAATATATATACTACTTGGACATAAACATAATTAAAAAGAACCTGACATTTCAAGTGAGATCATTTCCATTTATAAAGGAACTAATATACTCCAGTTTGCAATGGAACACTCCATGTACAATGATGAGCTTCTAATTACCCAGAACTATTGGTGTTGGATTTCACAACTTCTGGCCGAAATTCTGTTGGTAACCTTCGGTGGTATAATCCTTCATAAGTACTTTCCTAGGCATTGTCAAAGGAGGCATATAGCACCTCTATGCACAATGCCTCTGCACTGGATGCACAAAGGGAGCCAAAGGCTCATGTGCATAGTGGCCCACATCCACTGACTGATTGCAGTGGTGTTTGTGTATGGGAACTACTATTTCTTTTCCTGTGTGCAAGAGCAGGAAGAAGGAAGCCAGATGCACCCTGTGGTCAATCAGTGCCCTGGCGATCAGTGCCTCTTACAAAGGAGGATACTTCACCCCTACCTTGACCACTGGTATAGCTATGCTTGTGGAAATTTATTCCCTAGAAGCTGTACCTGGCCTATCAAAACTGTTAAGCTGTGAATATTTATAGGACAAAAAAGGAATCATTTCATATGACTTTGTTTTTCTGGGTGAGAATCCTATAAATTCAGAACATTTATCCTAAGTTATCCTTCAGGGGCCCGTGTACTCCTATCTATTGTTACCACCGTGAACTGGCCTGGCCTTTGGTAAACTTTAGATATTATTTTTGATATCACAATTCAGCCCTGTTCTGCCACCCTCAGCCAAGTGTTTGTGAGGCCACCGAACAAGCATGAAGCTAGGCATGGCTGTTATATGCTGACTCATACTTGTTTACACCAAGGCAAGCCAGAAACTGCCAGATCTGCTTTAGGAGACTTCCCGAAGCAAACACCTTCATTACAGATGCACGTCAAAACAAAGAGACCTCTGCCCTGAGCAGGCACCCTGGCGAGCTGAGAGCTCAACTGCCAAGCTAGCTGCATCTACATACCGGCCATACTATTGTCAATTCGGACCTTAACTCAATCATGTAAATTCTGACCTTTTGGAGACATTGTCTCAAACCCAAAATTCATTGTTTTCGCCCAAGACCAGACTAGCCCATGGTCATTCTTTCCCTGATAAAAACCCCCAGTCCCGAGAGCTCCTCGGATCTCTCGCTGGACCGCCCGTTTGGACTACCTTGCCGCCGCTTCGTTCTGCGAGCTCCCCTCGGCCGCCACGCTGAGTTTTCCTTCTCTTCACTTGGACCTCTTCAGGACTATGAGAAAGGTGTCATTTCACCCATTTTCCCCCAAAATTCTCATTTCCTATTTCTAGTTAGCTGTGTGGTTGGGTTTATTTAATAATTTGTCTGCTTGTTAATAAATATTATTGTTGCTATTTTAACTGCCTGACTGCTCACTGACCTGAACCTGCATACATAGGGTAAAAGATTCCCGCTAAGTTACACTGCCTCTCGTTAGCTTAAGAGAGTGCTCCAGCTAATTTCCCCATCTTTGCTTGTGTTGGTGTTGGTTATTTGGGCGCCCCTCCCAGGACCCCCAATTCACAGGGTAACACTGTGTCATTAAAATAAAAATTGTATATCAGCTTTGTGGGGGATACATATCCTGAAGGCACCACATCTTGTCTGCTCTTGGAAGCTAAGCAGGGTCAACTCTGGTTAGAACTGCCAATGAATACCGGTGCTGTAGGCTATATTTCAGAGGAAACAACTGGCAAAACCACCTCTGAGTATTCCTTTATTCCTTGCCTAAGAAAACCTTGTAAAATGAATGAGATCACTATAAGTTGACAGGTGACGTGAAGGCACATGCACACATGTATCAGCTTTGGAGGTTTTCTGCAACCATATTTGTTATAGTATTTTAAAGAATCCACGAATGTATCACATACAATTTCCATTTTTTAAAAATGATTCAAATGGCTCATTTGATATTATTAGTGTGGATTATGCTTTTTAACTGGGCAATGTGAACTTCTTAAAGTTGTTTGCCTTCTCTATCTACCTTAATCTCCCTGGTTTAATAATGTAGTGAATGCTGTTGTAAAGTATCATCCCTTTTGGATTCTACCTATACATGAGTTTTAACGTATCATCTGCAGTAAAGCCAGATTTTTTGTTTTAATTAGACTAAACAAGACAACAACACTTTACTTCCCTATTGCAAATCCTGAATAGAAATCTACGAATAATATAGAAAGTGGAACCACTTGGGAAACATCATTGAGGAGGAAGCCAGTTCCCAATCATAGGAGGCAGACACTTGGAGGAATGTTGTGCATAGAAGGGCCAGCAACCAAGTAGAGAGTTTGGAGCTACAGAATTGATTCCAAGCTCTCCTAAGTGTTGAGGTTTAGCATGTTAGGAACAGTCTACACACATTCAACACTCTAGCAGCAAGGCACACAAAAGCACTTTAAGGAAGGAGGAAACCCCCCCTCCTTCCACAGCCCTTTTGAGTTTTGGTTTGTTAAGATTGGAGAAGGCGCGGGTGTGTCCCGGCTTCTCAAGTTCTTGGGTGTGTCCCGCTTTGCCGGCTTATTAGGTGTGGGTGGTGAATCCCGACCTAGCTTCAGGGTTTAGCAGTTTAGCCCGAGGTAGAGGAGGTGCCCCTCACCCAGAAAACCAGTTAGGGACGGTTCAGCTTGTGGCTCCTTGCCCCTTTTCCCCACTGCTTGGCCAGGCAGCGTTGTCAGTTCCATTGGGTTCGTTACCCCCCTTCAGGCAGGCGGAGTACTCCTGAGGGTTCCCTGGGTCTAGGTGACCTCCCTGTCCCTGAACCGTTGCCTCGTCCTCTCGTCCGCAGTGCTGTCGAGGTGTAAAACCGGGCTTGGATGTACCAGAGTGACTTTGTTTGGGCAGGCTGGAGATTGGTTCCCCTCCCTCTTCCCTAAAAAGTTAGAGTTTGTTTTCCTGCCCCCCCAAGGGTCTAGGTGGCCTCCTTGTCACTCCAGTTCCTGGTCCCGTGTTTGTGTAGTGAGTTGTTGTGGGTGTTTAGTGTAAAAATGGCAAAGGAGAGCCCCGTTGCTGTGAAGGACCTCATGTGTGGGGAAAGAGGTCCGAGGGAAATTTGGAGAGAGGGGTTTTTGGGGTAAAGGAAAGTGCCCCTGGAAGGACTCTGCTTCCAGCAGCCATCCCTTTACCTTTTCCCCAGAAGTGTCCCCCTGGCACGCAAATCAAAGACCCCTTTCGGGCCTTCAAAGGATGCGTTGGCAGCTTGTGGACTTTGGCTTGCGGCCAGAGATGCTAGCAGTGCCCTGTTGAGACCCGGGAAAAGCTGTGGAAATAAAAAAAGAGAACGCCCAGCTTCATGCCGAGATCGAGATCTTGTGGAGGACAAGGTAACTTTTATGTCCATCGCGCAGGCCTCAGCCCAGAAGCTTAGTGACCTCACGGTAGTGGCCCAGATTTGGGAAGAGAAAGCCCAGCCTTAGAGGTGGAGCTGGATCATGCCCGAGCGGTGGTTGGCAGGTGAAAGAACAACAAGAGGCAGTGAGCCATGCAGCCTGCCTTAAGCAAATTGCTGCACTGGAGAGCCAGCTCCAAACATGCAAGGCTTTGATTTCGGCTGTGTGCCCAGAGCTGCTCCCAAGTTTTCACAAGATTGTCCAGGAGCCGTTCCAGAGGATGTTTGGTCTCCTCTCCCCACAACCCGGGCTGGGATCCCCTTTAAGGCCCCAGTTCACCCTGTTGAGACCAGGTCCATGACACGCAACGTCCCCCGAAGGTAGTACTAGACCTGGGAGATGCAGGTCACTGAGACTAGGGTCCCCTGGGTGCCACTGAAGCCAAGGCAATCGAGGCCAATTATCCTTTGAATCGGTCCACCGGCATCATGTGGTTGAACGCGGTGACCCACTCTCACCTGACAGCCAATGGTCAGGACCTGACCCAGTTGGCCCGGCTTTGCATCTCACCATCGGAGCTTCCTACTCTTAGTAGGCCGTGGCGCTCAAGGCCGGGTTAGGCTCAAGGCACACGGGTGGATGAGACAGATAGTGAAGATCCTCTGGCCCGGACAAAGTGCTAGCGTGCTCTACATCATGGAGCAGCAGGGTCCTCGAGAGAACTCTGAGGTTTACGTGGCGCAGAAGCAGCTGCTGGCCATTTTGGCCAGAAGGCCCCCCATGCCCACAGGTACAACTTTGACCACATGGAATTAAGACTCTGTTATACGAAGGTTTAATAATGAGACAAAGATGGCCCTGGGTTTGGTGGACCCGGCCACGACATCTTGGGAGGACTTTGGGAAAAACCTCCATGGGTCCAGACCTGTTATGAGAGGTTGGCTTCCCACCCCCCATCAAGGCCCAGAAGAGAGATGCCGGGAATTGGGAACCCATTAAAAGCACGTATTAATTAGGGGCCCCATTCCCAGCACGGGAAAGTCCGCAAACCGTTCCGCTAGGGAATTGGAATTGCGCCCTGCTCCCAGACAGGACAGACGGGGGCGGGGAGGGACCCCCCACCCGCCTGGCAAGGCAGGGAGCCCTCCACACAGCCCATTGCCCCCAAACAGCCCTCTGAGTCTGGGTCCCCCCGGGGAGACGTCGGGTGAGTTTGCTCCCACGGCCCAGCAAACCCCCCCAGAAAATCAGAGTCTGGGGCATGTACAAATTGGATGGACATAGCCAGTTTGAGGGGAGACCCACACAAGCTCTTTGACGCCCTGGACAAGCAGGTCCAATTGAGGATTGGTCAGCCTGTGAGTGTGGTGACCAATGGTCCCCCCCAGGGTCTTTACCCTGAATTAGGACTTTCGGGTGGGGGTCCCCTCGGCTAGATCCCCCCCAGCGAGTTGCGGCTCGGTTGAAGCCCAACAGATGGGGTAAATCCACGATGATGGCAGGCACTGGGACCTATAGGGAAAAGAACCCTGCCACCCTTCCTGCAGACTTTGAGACAGCACAAAAAGCGCTGCTCCCAAACCTGATGAGACAGGGTGATCCCACTCCTGATGCTATCCGTTGGCCTGGATATGGCGGGGGGGGGCAAACTAAGCCCTCCAGAAAACATAGGCACCCAGGGCGCACTAGGACTAGGCAGATGGTCCCTCCTCATGACACCGCTCCGAGTGTGAATCCTGCCATCTCGGAAGTAACCGTGCTTTCAGAGCACCGAGAAGGGTCACACCAGGCGGAGGCTCAGCAGGATGCCAGGTCAGTGCTTCCAACTCTTTTTGTCCCTGCTCTGAGTCCCCATGACACCACATTTTCCCCCCGGGATTTCCTTGCCGGGGCCCAAAAGTTTTCCTTCCAGGATTTTCCGGGGAATTAAAAGGAACGGGGAAAGACAAAGGGGTTTTGAGCCAGGCCCAGGTTAGCAACGGTTTCCCCCCTGGCACCCCCCAATTTGACTCCACTTACTCTCCTTTGCTGTAATCCAGCCGGGGGTTTTTCAATAATGGAGAATTCCAAATGCCACAGGGAGGTGGACCAGGCTACTGCCTCCGCCTGAAAATTTGTTTTGGTGCCACATCATCCTTCGGGGTTTCTGGACATACGTGCCCCTGGTGATTGTGAAGTGGGCCCGGACTCTACAGCTCCGTTTCGGTCACGTTCATACCAGGAGAGAAGTTCCCAGGTGGCACGGGGGTCCAAGACCAGTCTCCCTTTGAATCTGAATAAAAGGGCCCCCCCCAGGGGGGCTGCCACTCTAAGTAGTTCCAAGACCTAAAACATGGGGTTAAGTCCCTATTTCCGCGGACCTCCTTACAGAGAAAGGGAAAGTTTTGCTTTAATTTGGCCGAGGCATTGGCCTTCATGTACAAGGCTTTCGATAACGGGAAAATCAGCCTTGCTGGTCCAGGACAGAGAGGAGTGGCGCCCCCTCTGACTCCCTTCTGATGTAAATAGTGCCTGTTTAGATTTTCGTTTAGTGTAAACTTAATGTAGCACTGAGGACTCCCCCATCTGTGTTCCCTACAGGGGGGCGGTGGGGGTTCACGTGGATGGTAGTCTCGTTAGTTTTGACTGGAAGAGCCTTCAGAGCCTCACCAAGTATACCCAGGTGTATACGGATTGGGAGTTTAACACACAAACCATGTGCCACTGGAACCCCTACCCCGAGGTAGAAACGATGTGAGCGGATCCCCCCTGTTCCCTGGATTTCAGAAAAAGGGACCCCTTTAGTTATTCACTAGCTTCCAGATTCACCCCCCCAAAGGGGGGTGCAAGTTAAAAATGGCCCTTGTGGGCGGAGATGTTACAATAAACCCCCGCTTGGCAACATCTGGCTCCCATGACCACCAGGGTGGTCAGGAGTGATCATCGCCAAGAGGCACTGATTATACTCAGCTTTACTTTTGACAACTGCCGCCCTACATGGGTATGGAAAACATATCTGTTCTACTGCCAAAACATCACCCAGGTACTGACAGGATGTAAATTCTCATGTCAAAAATGTGGTGTCCCAAATCAGATATCCACAGTCCCCCCCCCCTAATGCCACCCGGCTATGTACGTAGGGAGTTTCCCTAGTCTGCAAAGACATAGAAATGGTCGCAATCTCGGATGTCCAACCCATAATCACCAAAATAATTGAATTTTAAATTTCAATATCTTCAGAGTCATTCCGGCATGCCAGCCTTATTTGAAACTGGCATGGATGCAGTGGGAACACTGAAAGAAACAATGGGTGTCTTCTCCTACCCACACACTCGCCCTATGTGAGATATCTTGGGACCGCATTAGGGGGAATTGGAACTGGTGGCGGAATCATTAACGCTATGGACAAAGAGGTCCTAGCTAACAAATTAGGTGTAATTGGCATGAAAACAAAAGATATTTGTATATCCTCCACTGCTGGTTTAACGAACCTAGCGGGGGAATGGATTTGATAAGTCAATTGCTTCCACAGTGGGTTGGCGTCAGGAGACATAACATCCGACCTTGGCTGTGTCCTATAGCATACGACCACATCTGTCAGTTGCAATACAGTGCATGCAACTACAAACAAAGTGATCACCTTTGCCGTTCAGGTGATCCAGGCCAGCCTCATGGGCTTTACACCCTGGGTCCTGAGCCTGCTGGGGCGATATGGAATCTCTGGAACATCCTGCCGCTTTGGCCCAAAACGGCACGCCATGTGGCAGAGCCTAAATCTCACGGTAGACGTTGCCCACGAACGGATTCTGGATCCATAATCTTTCATCCAGTATCCCAACTAGGACTCCCCCTATAGCTGCCAATGCCACCTTATTACCCCCACAGCTATACCATTGGGAATGGTAACCCTTTTTTATTTGTCAGGATTCTATTTTACCATCATTGGGTGCAGTGTTTCCGCAATTTGGATAGTTATAAAACAACCTTTCTAGTTATGTATCGATACCTGTCAACACCACAGTCATGGCCCAAATTAACAATGAGTGCTTTTGTCTACAGACTCCATGTACTAATCTGACAGTATTACCTAATGGTGCAACTGTAAGGGTAACCGCACCTCTGGGAATCCTTGTTTGGTTCCCAACTAGTGCAGGACTGTTTCGGCCAAGATTTCTATCTCTACAGGGAGATACGAGACTACATTCTGGAAACTGCATACGCACCCCCAGAATGAGCTAGTCGGTTTCCACCGGAAGACCTGCGTCTTTATGTCTAAGGAACCTCACCAGCTTAGTGCAAAAGGTCAAGGAGGTTTTGCATCCCTCCAGCAAATCACCCTGACCATTAACCATTCAGCTCAGGTAAAAACCTCGGAGGAACAAGAAACCGCCTTCAGACGCTCATGGTGGGACTCCATCACGTGGTCTTCCACGGGGAAAGCAATAGCATGCTTCGTCCTACACCCTTTAATTATTCTGATCTCTATTCAACTAATACTTGCCATATGTCTGATTGGCCTAGCACTGTGGGTTAAATGACAAGTACTTCAGCTCCAAGTTAGACATTTTTATTGAGAATCCAGGCGAACTTCCATGCGTGTAAATGTTTTTGTGATTGTTTGTGTGTTTAAAATGTGTTGTCACAATTGTTACCAAAAGCCTATCCACAGGTGACCACTCTTTAGGTCTTCCCGTGGAGTCCAGCTCATCTCTGGAATGATACTGCTGCTTCAGGGCCAGCATCGAACCATCAGCCCTGCCACCCCAAGCCCTCGGTTACATCATCAGGCTTGGAGCTCCGGTTCTGGGTCTGAGTGGGTGGGGGTGTGAAGCAGGGCCCCTGTTATATGGACCGGAGTCGAAAGGGGTTTTGTCACTGGGGATCCCATGTGCTGCTGGGGGGGGGGGAACATCTACCTCTCTGGGCCTTTAAGTCGATGCAGGTCCCAAACAGCAATCTCACCACCCTGACCAATGGCCTCTCTCCAGCCAAAACAGCTACAAACTCAGTCGCTATTTAAACCCTCACCTCCACAAGTCTTTTTGGTTATGGCAAGCCAGAAAACTCAAATTCAAACTCAATTTCCAGTAGGCTTTGAGCCGGCTATTTGCATTTGTTATATACATTGGCTGCTAACAATGTCAGTCTTCCGTTAAAAGCTACAGGTCGAGGCTCCCAAAAACCCGGACAACCCTCGGACCAGACCATCACCCCCCGGGCCCATGGGGAGGGGGTGAAGCCCAAACTACTGCAGTTCCAGCTGAGATCCCTTCCAAGAAGCGGGCCCCAAACCCTCCGATGGTGCAGCGGGCCCGGGGGGTGATCCAACACCCTCCAATGGACTTTAAAGTGTTTTTCCAAAACCCCTGTTTTCAAGGACTTTTGCTTTCCGAATGGATGCTTCCACTGCCCTGCTCCTGCAAAGATTTACTCCTCCCGCTAACCTGACCACAAACTTGGACATTTTACTGCTGTTCCTATGTATTAATGAATTTGTTTTGGAGTACAAGATTTCTCCTTTTGGGGGGGGGGGGGGGCAGACACCTTTGCTTGCACCTTGCTCCTCCTGGACTATGAACTCTCGTTTTCACATTGGACTACAAATTGATTGTTGGCTTGCCTTCATTGCCAGTCCCTTCATTGGATTTGTTATTTTTCATTGCTCCAGTACCTTCCTACATTGGTGGGAGGGTGCTGTTCATTGGTTACCGGGTATTGCTTACTGCTTGCTCATTGTTCATTATCATTGCATTCTGCTCATTGCCATTGTAAATTTATGTTTGTCTGTGTGCATGTAGTTAGGATGTTGTTAGTTAGGGACTGCTTTTTCTAGATAGAAATGTTGCAAAATGCCTTTTCCCGAGGTGTGATACAACCCCAGAATTGGTAGATCTCTATTCAACGCCAAATTTATTTTGAAATGTTTAATTGGAAAATGATCAATTTATGTCAAATTGCCCATTTTCGGGGGGGGTATTGTTTTCACCGTGAACTGGCCTGGCTTTGGTAGACATTAGATATCATTTTGATATCACAATTTGGTCTTATTTTGCCACCCTCAGCCAAGTGTTTGTGAGGCCCCTGAATAAGCACGGAGCTAGGCATGGCTATTAATTGCTGAACATTCCTTGTCCCACCTAAGCGAGCCAGACACAGCCAGATCTTGCTTTAGGAGACCTCCCGAAACAAAAACTTCATTAAGGATGCATGCTAATACAAAGAGCCCCTGCCCCGAGCAGGCACCCTGGCAAGATGGACACTCCACCGCCCAGGCAAGCTGCATCTGCATACTGGCCATCCCATTGTTAATTCGAACTTAACTCAATCATGTTAAATTCTGACCTTTCGGAGACATTGTCTCGCACCGAGACCTCATTGCTCTCTCCCAAGTACAGACTAGCCCACGGTCATATTTCCCCTCATAAAACCCCCCAGTTCTGAGAGCTTCCTCGAACCGCTCGGATCGCTCTGGATTTCCATCCAGCCTTGCTACTGTTTTGTCAAGTGAACTCCCCTCGGCCACCCCGCTGAGTTTCTTCCCTTCCATCTTCAATCTCTTCAGGACTATGAGAAAGGTGTCATATCACCCATTTCCCCCGAAAACTCTTATCTCTTATTTCTTAGTTAGTGGTGTGGTTGTGTAGTCTTAAGTGTTTGTCTGTCCTTAATAAAACATCATTTTTGCTATTTTAAAACTGTCTGACTGCTTGACTGACCTGACTTGACATAGGGTTACAAGATCCTCACAAAATTACCCTGCCTCTTGTTAGCTTAAGTGAGTGCTCCAGTTAATTTCCCCATCTTTGCTGTTGTTGTTTGGTTATTTGGGCGCCCCTCCAGGGACCCCCAGCACACAGGGTAACAGATTTGGAAAAAGGAAAATAAATGATACTTTTATTTCGACAGCCAATTTGCAGCTTGGCAAGTTGGCTGATATCCAAAGCACAAAAGACTCACACAATAAAATCTAAACAGCCTGTTGTAGTGACTTGGAAACACCCAGCAGATAAGAGTCATCAACATCCATCAGATAAGATTCATCAACGATTAACCAGAGTAACATCAGCTGATAGTATAATGTCCAACAATAAATAAGAAGAAATGGAATATAAAAGCAAATTTAGCCCCACTAAAGCATCAGAAATGGAAATGAGAGCTAAAATTCCAGGCACACAGTTGGAAGAGAAAAAGAGTGGAGCAGGAAAAGGAGAGATGAAAAAATAGTTCTTACAGGCTTTAAGTCAGAATAATTAAGTCCTTACAGCTACAACAACCACTAAAATTACGAAGGAGATGAATCATAGAATCATAGAATCATAGAAATGTAGAGTTGGAAGGGACCACACGGGCCATCTAGTCCAACCCCCTGCCATGCAGGAACACCCACAAAGCACTCCCGACAGATGGCCATCTAGCCTCTGCTTAAAAACCTCCAAAGAAGGAGACTCCACTACACTCTGAGGCAGCATATTCCACTGCTGGACAGCCCTGACTGTCAGGAAGTTCTTCCTGAGGTTCAGGTGGAATCCCTTTTCCTGCAGCTTGAATTCATTGCTCCTTGCCCTGGTTTCTGGAGCAGCAGAAAACAAGCCCTCTCTTTCCTCTACATGGCATCCCTTCAAATATTTAAACATGGCTATCATGTCCCCTCTTAACCTTCTCTTCTGCAGACTAAACATACCCAGCTTTCTAAGTCTATCCTCATAGGGCATGGCTTCCAGGCCTCTCACCATTTTTGTCAAACCTATGCAGGGTATAACAAAAGAAATTAAAAAATTGGATAGGAAAGTTGATACCCTCCAAGAAAAGCAAAACTTGCAACAAAAGGCAATATTGGAACATACAGTGAGACTGGACCAGCAGGAACGGCAAATTATTGATCTATAGGACAGGAATCAAAGGAATAACATTAGTATTCACGGATTTCCAGAGATTCTAAATGAAACTATGGGATGTTTGAAGGAGGAAGTCGTGAAATGGTTATAAAGTATTGTTCCTCAGATCACCTGGGATGAACAGGAAGTGGAACGTATTCATAGAGCAACAACAATAAAGAGAGGCCTGATCCCCAGATATGTTATCATGAGAGTGACAAGTTTAATAAAAAGGATATTTTGTAATTCATTTTTATTAAAATTTCAAAAGAATAAAACAAATATTTTTCTTATTGTTAATTCACATGCAATATTTCTTGATACTTCCTAACTGATCCTGATTCCATCTTCATTGTCATTTTACTTAGTTTTCTCCCCTAGTACTGCATTACCATTTATTATGTAGGTACATTGCATTTCATTTTCTTTATCAAGCTTCATGATATCAATATAAGACCATACATTTAAGTTTCCACATAAAACCGTGAATTACTGACTTCTTAAACTCGCTTCCCCGCCCAACTCGACAATTTGCCATTCTTTCTGAATTTCATCATCTGTTTTCCCTTTCAGTCTTTGTGATACTATATCAGCATTTTTGTTTTCCATAAAAGTCCCCCACCATTGTTCTACTGTAGGTATTTTCTGCATTTTCCATGCCTTTGCATATTCAATACGTGCTGTAGTTATCATATATAATACTATCCTCCAATGTTTCTTCATAATCGTATTGTCAACTATATCTATCATATTCAGTAAATATATTTCAGGAGTCATAGGAACTCTCAACTTCAATATTTCACATATCTTATTATGTATTTCAGACCAATATTTCTTTGCCTTTGAACAGGTCCAGAACATATGATATATCGTACCCACTTCTTTCGAACATTTCCAACAGAGCCCAGTACCTGTTTTGTACGTCTTTTGTAATTTGTCCGGTGTTAAGTACCATCTATAAAATATCTTATAGTAGTGCTCTTTTAAATTCTGAGCCACAGTAAATTTATTTGTCATTTTCCAACTCCGTTCCCAGGAGTCCTGCTGTATTGAATGACCTATATTCTGGGCCCACGAAATCATAGCTGCTTTAACTGTTTCTTCTCCTGTTGCAATAGCTCCTGAGTTATTTGAGCTAAGAGGTGCGAGGGGTTATCAAATAGACTCTTAATCACCCCAGTCTTTTCCACAACTTCTATTCCATATGTCTTCAAATCCATCTGAAACCTCTCCTTTAGTTGTCTATATGGAAACAAATTTAAAACTATTCCCTCTTGTTCTAACTTGTCTCTTGATTTAAAATATATATCATTCGTCTCGGACCTCTCAATCAAGTCTTCATACCGCAGCCACTTTTTAGTTGCAACCCATCTGTGACACTGTAGGTTTATTTCCAGTCTCTTAAGTGGACTTCCACCTTTGCAAAACTGGAAATTCCCTCCCAGTGTTTTACTAGGGTTCTTGCCAGCCTCCCAAAGCTGATTCCCACGCTTGGAATGACTGGCAATCTCCCCAACTCTATCGGTATGCTGCCACCACCCCCCTGAATTATGAATTACTTAGACAGAACAGGAGGGACTCTGCCTAATCTCTAAGCGTAAGGATCTTCCCCCTCCTCTTTCCCCTGAGTGAGAGAGAGGTCCTATGTAGCGTGTGCCAACCCTGGCGTGGAAATGGAGAGAAACGGAGGTTTATAGAAGTGTTTTAATCAAGACATGCAAATAAACAATATATACTTGGGAGACTCCCCTCTCCCAGGTGCACTTAGTTACAAGAATTTACAAAACAGATATAACAGCACAGATACATTCTTAAGATCAGCCAATTCCCAAAATAACAACATCCCTAACACGACTAACTACTTATTTCTAGTTACTCACAATTAGGTTATAGGCGTAGATGGTCTAAAGGAGAAGGGGGGGTCCAGGAGACACAGCATGCCTGCCAGCTCAACTGGGCCAGCTCTCCCCTCTCTCTTTCTCTCTCTCTTTTCTCTCTCTCTCTCTGGCCACATGGCCTCTCAGAAGTTTTATCTTTTCCTCCTTGGAAGGATCTGGAAGCATCTCCAAGATGCCCACCTCTTTTCCTTTTGGTTGGTCAATTCTCACCTTGTGACCTGTGATGCTGACCCTTTCCTTTTGGCTGGTCAGCTCTCACCCTGTGACCCTTGATGTAATCCCAACACCTCATTAACCCTTGGTTTACCTGAAGAGGGAAGTATCTCCCTTTGATAAGCCTAGATAATGGGAAGCCCCATTATCACACGCCCCCCAAATCTCAGACGGTCTGGGAACAGCTGAAGGCTGGAACCACACTGGCTGGGATTTCATCCTGGGACCTAAGAAAGGAAAAGTCAAAGAATAAATGCAAACACACACAACAGTACAGTTTAGCCATATTATCAGTGCGGACATGTAAAACTCAGCCCTCTTAACCTCCCTCCAGTCCTCTGCGTGACAAGGAATCTGGAACCACATTAGAACTTCCAGCCACGTGCTCAATGTCGAAGTCAAAGTCTTGTAGGGACAGGCTCCATCGTAGTAACTTCTTGTTAGTTCCCCGGACTGTATGTAGCCATCGGAGGGCAGCATGATCAGTCTGGAGGGTGAAGCGACGTCCCCAGACGTATGGTCTCAGCTTCTCTAACGCATATACAATAGCATAGCATTCCTTCTCTGGTATGGACCAATTGGACTCCCTTCCAGAAAGCTTCTTGCTGAGGAACAAGATGGGATGCAAGGTGCCATCCGGACCCTCCTGTAGTAATACTGCTCCAATGCCTCTGTCAGAAGCATCTGTAGCCACTACGAACGGCTTGTCAAAGTCTGGTGCCCGGAGCACAGGATCTGCCATCAAGGCCTGTTTCAAGGCTGCAAAGGCTTCTTGACACTCTGCTGTCCATTTCACTACTTTAGGCTTCTTGGAACCTGTCAGGTCTGTTAGAGGTGCTGCCATTTGGCTATAGTTGGGCACAAATCTCCGGTAGTACCCAGCCAGGCCAAGGAAGGACTGCACCTGCTTCCTGGAACGAGGAATTGGCCAGCTATGAATAGCTTCCACTTTGACTTGCAGTGGAGTGATAGTCCCCTGTCCCACTTCATGGCCAAGGTAGGTCACTCTGTCCAGGGCAAACTGGCACTTCTTTGCTTTGACTGTCAGTCCAGCATCACTAATACGTTGGAAGACAATCTCCAAGTGTTTCAAGTGGTCTTCCCAGGAGTCTGAGAAGATTGCAATGTCATCTAAATAAGCAACAGCAAAGTCCCCGCACCCTCTTAGCAAACAGTCCACCAGCCTCTGGAAAGTTGCAGGTGCATTCCATAGCCCAAAGGGAAGGACATTGAACTCAAACAGGCCCATGTGAGTGATGAATGCTGTTCGATGCTCAGACTCTTCTGCTAGGGCGATTTGCCAATAGCCCTTAGTCAAATTGAGGCTGGATGGGTACTTAGCATGCCCCAATTTCTCCAGCAGTTCATCTACTCTGGGCATTGGATAATGTTCAGGGCGTGTCACTGAGTTCAGTTTTCTATAATCCACACAAAAACGAATGTCCGTCCCCCCTTTTTGGGCACTAGGACAACTGGGGATACCCATGGACTGCGTGATGGGCGAATGATCCCCATATCCAACGTCTCTTTCACCTCCCTCTCTATCGCCTCTTTCCCTTTTGGTGACACCCGTCGTGGCTGTTCTGCTGATGGCCTGCTGTCATCTGCGGCTACCACATGTTGAGGATCTGCGGTGCGACCTGGGATAGGTGAAAACAGAGTGGTGAACTTACCCGTCAAGTGAAAGAACTGCTTGCGTTGGGTCGCATTGAGTCTCGGGGAGGGTTTCACATCTTCCAAGCTACCACCCTCCCAATCATAGAAAGCACCTTCAGGCCACTCTTCCTCCTCCTCATCTTACTGGATTGAAAGTGTGAGAAGATGACTGGGCCTCTCGTAGAAGGGTTTCAGTGAATTCACATGATACACTTTTGGCTTAACCCTAGAGTCTGGAAACTGTATGAGATAGTTCACTGTCCCAATGCGTTCTTGCACTGTGACAGGACCTTCCCAAGAAGTTTCCATCTTGCTAGACTGGAGAGCCTTCAGAACCATCACTTGGTCTCCTTTCTCAAAGCAATGTTCTCTGGCATACTGATCATACCAGGTCTTCTGCTTCTCTTGTGCTTGTTGCAGATTCTCATGAGCATCTGCCCATGCTTCCCTGAGAGTATTCTGCAAGTTAGTCACAAAATCAACCACATTAGTCTCTGAAGAAGGGATAGCTCCCTCCCACTGACTTTGAACCAGCTGTAATGGCCCTTTCACATCATGGCCATAGACCAGCTCAAAGGTTGAATAACCCAGGCTTGGGTGTGGAACAGATCTGTAAGTAAACAAGAACTGCTGTAGCGCCAAGTCCCAGTCATTGGAATGTTCATTCACAAACTTACGGATCATGGCCCCCAAAGTTGCATTAAAACGTTCCACCAACCCATTAGTTTGGTGATGGTAAGGCACTGATGTCAGATGGCGTACTCCATGTGCCTCTAAAAGGCGCTGCATGACTTTGGAGTTGAAATTGGAAGCTGCATCTGTTAAAATCTCTGCAGGCCAACCTAATCTAGCAAAGATGTCTGTCAAAACTTGGGCAACTGCCTTAGCTGAGATCCCACCCAGTGGTATGGCTTCTGGCCAACGAGTGCAGAAGTCCACAAAGGTGAGCACATATTGCTTTCCCCTAGCAGTCTTCCTAGGGAAAGGTCCCATGATGTCCACAGCCACTCTCTGGAATGGGACATCAATGGTAGGAAGTGGTTGGAGAGGGGCCTTGGCTTGATCCTGGGTTCGGTTCACCCCAGCATGTCCACTAGGATGATCATGAGCCAGACTCAAGAGTTTGGCTGTATACTTAGAAGGCACCAGCAACTGTCTCTGAGTGTGTACGCCCCCCTTGTTACTTCTCAGGCCAGACTCACGATATAATAGGCCCTCAACGATTACAAATCTGGGCCCCTTCATCGCTGGAGGAGACTTCACCTCTTCCTTCGCTCTGGTCCAAGCAGCTTGAAGGCTCTGGTCTGCTTCCTGGTTTTCCTGGAACTGCTGTCGCTGAACAGGAACCAGCTGTTCCACCTGGAGTGACAGACTCGCCTCAGATTCTCGTTGCGTTGCAGCTTCTCCAGGTTCTGCTCCCTTGGCTAGAGTGTTCTCTGGAGTTTCCACTGCTGTTGAATCCTTTGCTGGCTTTGGAGTCAGCGTTGTTGGATTCTCCTCCTCTGCACCAGCCTCTTGCATCTCAGGCAAATTGTCCAGCACCTGACTCTGCTCGGTGCCCACCGGAGACTCTTCCGCCCCCCTGGGCAGCGCTGAGTCAGGAGTGACCACAGGGACCAACTTGAGACCATGCTGACTAGCCTCTTGGCATGGAGAAGCTCTTCCTGGACTTCTGCCAGCAGCTGCTCCAACATCCGAGGTATCAGCAAGGATGGTCCTGACCTCTGGGCCTACGATGCTGTGGTGGGAGTCTGCCCTAGGTTCTGCCACCTCTTCAGGCAGGACTCCTTCTGGTGTAGCAGGAGACAGTGACTACAGTCTAAGTTTAGGCTGGTCCTCAAGTTGCACTGAAGACTGACCTCTGCTCAGGCTGCTTGCCGTCTTTGCATGCTGTCCGGACTCTTTCCGGGCCTGACTAGCATGGAAGACGAGATCATCACCCAACAGAGCAGGACATTCGTAGTCATCATAAACAGCAAAAGTCCAAACTCCTTCCCAGCCTTTGTACTGAACAGGAATGCGTGCTGTTGACAGTTGAGCCGGAGAAGCTCTAAAGACTCTGATGGTGATCTTGATGTGGTCATCAACAAGACCAGGATCCAGATATGAATGATGAATAGCAGAAACTTGTGCTCCAGTGTCTCTGTAAGCAACAACTTTCCTGCCTTCTACCCACAGTGTGTGCCTTCTGTGAGTAGGGATCATGTCCGGATCAGGAGCAACTGAATGATCCGTGGGAGTGTCCCTGGAAGCCGAAGCAACAACTAACTGGGCCAACTTAGGCTTCTGCTTACAGTTGGCTTTAATATGTCCCAGCTCTCCACAGAGAAAGCATTTAGGGCTAGCCTTTTTCCCTGGCTGACCCTGAGCACCTGCCACAGGCTGCTGCCCGGAGCGAGGCTGTGACGGTGTGGTGGAGCTGTGCAGCTGAGGCTTCGAGGTAGTGTCATTTAATGATGACCTAGGAGTAGAAGTGTTGTGCTTCTGGAGATCTTTGCGTGCTTGTTGGTATTTGTGCTAGTCTGTAGGAGGCATTACCACAGTAGGCTGGAATGCCTCTTCACCCCTGGAGGCAACAAAGCAATCTGCTGCCTTGGCGGCCTCCTCAAGCATCTTTGGCTCGCGTTGCAACACGAAGGATGCAGTCTGTGGAGGTATGTGCTCCAAGAATTGCTCCAATAAAAACTGAAATAAAACCTCTTCTCTAGTGGATGCTTTAGCTGCTTGCATCCAAGAGTCCAGTGCCCGCTCAAGTGAACAAGCCATTTCGTTGTAAGTCTCACCCGGTTTTTTCCTAATGGCACGAAATCGGGATCTAGATTTATCTGGTGTGAGTCCAAGCCTCTTCCGGGCTAGGGCCACAAACTTGGTGAAATCATTTCGGTCCGCAGCTGGCAAGTCGCTTGCCACTTTCAGTAACGTCCCTGAGAGATTAAGCCGAAGTTCACTCCTATAATTCTCCTCAGGGATCCCAAAATCATCTGCTGCACATTTAAACGAGATGAGAAAAGCTTCAAAATCATCTGAGTCTCTGTAAGTTGGCAGCTGTCTGATGCGGGTAAGAGCAAGTCGCAGCTCTGGGTTCCGCTGAGCAGCTGTCTGGTTTGCAGTGGAAGCCTGCATCATGTCCATTGATTTATCTAGGAATCTTGCAATTTGCTCAGGGGGCAACTTGTCATGTAGGAGCCTTATTGATTCATGCAGGAGCTTTATTGATTCCCAGAAAGCAGCAGGAGAATCTATATGGTCACCAAGGGCTGTTACTGGCATAGCAGCCCCTTGCTGAGCTAGATTACCACCACTAGGGGTAGCTGGTTGAGCAGATGAGCTATCTTTTGTAGCATCCTGCTGTGTGACATTGGTACCACTAGGGGTCGCCACAGGATCCATAGTGTATTCCAGGATTTTTCCGGATCTTAAGTTCATAAAACCCCTGACTCCCTCTGTGCACCAAAAAACTACAACACAGAAAAGATCTGATTGGCTGATCAAAGAATATATATAGTGCTAGAAGCCCCAAAAGCCACAGAAAAGAGAGAGAAATCCTAAAAACCAAGAAAAGTGGAAAAAATCCCAAAACCTTCTCTCCTTTCCCTGCTCTTCGCCCCCCTCCTCCCTCCTGAGGGAAACAAAAGCCAACTCTGCCTGAGTTAAGTACCTGCAATTAGTATGCAGATTTACTAACTTGGCTGCTGAAGCAGACTGAAGAAAAAAAAAAATTTCCCGCTGCTGACTCAGAACACAATACCAGAGTTTAGCAGCTCTAAAAATCCAAAAAAAAAAACCCTTCTCTCCCCCAACAGAAGCTTTGAATGACAGAGCCAGCAGCTCTTCACTGCAAGCTTTGGAGAGAAAGAAAAAGAAAAAAAATCCGGAGCTCACCCATTTGCAAGAGTGCTCTCAAAGAGGAAGCGACTCCGCCCCCAGCCTCCAACTCCCCCTCCCTTTTCAAGCCTAAGAAAGGACGAGAAGGAGAGAAAAAGTCGCTTTTAAACCACAGGCTGTTTAAGAAGGGCTCCCTCGCTCACAGATCCTTCCCCCTTCTACTGAGCTTAATTCCTCGCCACAGACACAGGGAAACCTGCACTTTACAAACCTCCACTCTCCGTTCGAAAACCGCTGCCACCATGTGACACTGTAGGTTTATTTCCAGTCTCTTAAGTGGACTTCCACCTTTGCAAAACTGGAAATTCCCTCCCAGTGTTTTACTAGGGTTCTTGCCAGCCTCCCAAAGCTGATTCCCACGCTTGGAATGACTGGCAATCTCCCCAACTCTATCGGTATGCTGCCACCACCCCCCTGAATTATGAATTACTTAGACAGAACAGGAGGGACTCTGCCTAATCTCTAAGCGTAAGGATCTTCCCCCTCCTCTTTCCCCTGAGTGAGAGAGGTCCTATGTAGCGTGTGCCAACCCTGGCGTGGAAATGGAGAGAAACGGAGGTTTATAGAAGTGTTTTAATCAAGACATGCAAATAAACAATATATACTTGGGAGACTCCCCTCTCCCAGGTGCACTTAGTTACAAGAATTTACAAAACAGATATAACAGCACAGATACATTCTTAAGATCAGCCAATTCCCAAAATAACAACATCCCTAACACGACTAACTACTTATTTCTAGTTACTCACAATTAGGTTATAGGCGTAGATGGTCTAAAGGAGAAGGGGGGGGGGTCCAGGAGACACAGCATGCCTGCCAGCTCAACTGGGCCAGCTCTCCCCTCTCTCTTTCTCTCTCTCTTTCTCTCTCTCTCTCTCTGGCCACATGGCCTCTCAGAAGTTTTATCTTTTCCTCCTTGGAAGGATCTGGAAGCATCTCCAAGATGCCCACCTCTTTTCCTTTTGGTTGGTCAATTCTCACCTTGTGACCTGTGATGCTGACCCTTTCCTTTTGGTTGGTCAGCTCTCACTCTGTGACCCTTGATGTAATCCCAACACCTCATTAACCCTTGGTTTACCCGAAGAGGGAAATATCTCCTTTTGATAAGCCTAGATAATGGGAAGCCCCATTATCACACCATCTACCAAAGAAAGCTTCTTGCGGAGAGACCCAGGAGGGTAGCAGCCGAATGTTTTTGGACTTAAAGTCCTCCCAAACTTTCAGAAGAGATTTTCTGATATAATGATTTGTGAACTCTTTATCAACTTTTGCTTTATCGTAAAACATATATGCGTGCCATCCCATCCTCAGGTCTGCTCCTTCCAGTGTCAACATCTTTGCATCCTGAAGGTCCATCCAGTCTTTAATCCATACAAGAGATGCAGCCTTATAATACACCTGTAATTCCGGTAAACCCAGACCTCCTCTAGTTTTCTGATCTGTTAAAATCTTCCATTTAATCCTGGTTTTTTTGCCTTGCCAAATAAACTTGGTTAGTTCTTTATTCCATTGTATGAAGGGTTTCTTATTTATTATTACTGGCAAATTTTGGAACAAAAAGTTCATCTTCGGCAGTATATTCATCTTTATAACCGCAATCCTCCCTAGCAATGACAAATGTAGTCCAATTTACCATGTCTTTAGATATTTCTTTCCATTTTTTTATAATTATTGACAAATAGCTCATTGTTTCTCTTACTACCCAGATTCCCAGATATTTTATTTTTTTGCTCTTGAAACCCTGTTTCCGTCTCCTCTGTCTCTGTTAAATTTTTAGTCAAGAAAGTTGTTTTTTTCCACTTTTTTTAAAACCTGAAAATTCTCCATTTATGAATTGTTTTTGTCAGTTTATTAATCCCATACATGGATCCTCCAGAAAAATCACCAGATCATCAGCAAAGGCTTTTAGTTTTTTGTAACTCTTAATTTGAACTCCTTTAATATTTTTATCTCCCTTATGGCATTTTTAATATCTCCAATGTCATTATAAATAGCAAGAGTGAAAGTGGACATCCTTGTCTTGTCCCTCTCTTCAGCTCTATTAGTTGTGCTTTTTCGCCATTTACCACCAATCTTGCTTGCTGTTGTTTATAAATTGCTTCAGCCCATGATACAAATTTCTCTCCGGCCATCATTTGCTTACATGTCATTATTATAAATTACCAATTGATCATATCAAATGCTTTCTCTGCATAAGAAATTCATGGTCATTTTCCATTGATTGCGCCTCTCATAATATTCTATTAAATTCAGAACTGTCCGAATGTTATTTCTTAATGTTCTTCTTGGTAGAAATCCATTCTATCTTATTGGTGACCTCAGACAAAACTTTTTTTAATCTAGTCCCCAGGATTGAAGCAAAAATTTTGTAATCCACATTAAGAAGTGATATAGACTTGTAGTTTTTCACATCAGTCAAATCTTGACCCTCTTTTGGAATCAGAACAACATTTGCTTCTTTCCAGGTACCTGGTATGCCTTCCTTTATTATTTCTTTTTTATTTTGGATGGGTATTGAAATCTCATGTTCTAAAATCTTATAATATCTAGCTGTGTATCCATCTGGACCCGGAGTTTGTCATTCTTAAGTTAAAATACTAACTACTTCCATCATTGAAATAGGTTTATTCAATATTGATCTTCATTAAATCTCATTTTGTTCTTTTTCTCCAAATACTCTTCCATGGCTTGATGATTTCTCTCCTTTGGGACCTTACCCATCAACTTAACGTAGTTTTAAAAATGCTTTTTTTATATCTTCCTTTTTATAAACTTTTTCTTACCCCCATGATCTCGGGAAATAACATTTTTAGCCCTTCTTTTACGCAACATCGATGCAGAAGCTTTGAGGGTTTGTTGGCTTGTTAAAAAAAAATTTGATTTGTTTTGCATCTGTTGCACAATTTCTTCTGCATGTAATATTTTTCTGCTTGTTGTAATTTCATCTGTAATCTAAACTGTTATTAGTCGGGTCCTGTCTTATTTGTTTCTCTATCACTTTCATTTTTTCCAAGATTTGATCCTCCTTTTTTCTCTTTTCCTTCGCAATTTCTGCAGACCATCTAATAAAGTTTCCTCTCATGACAGCTTTACTTGCATCCCAAATAGTCTTCATTGGTAACTCAGATGTATGTTTTTGCAAAATAATTAGTCAACTCCCTTTTAGCTTTCTCCATATACTCCTCCTTATTCCAGATTTCATCATTCATCCTCCATGTTTGTTCTCTATTTTTCATCCAGTTTGATCTGTATTGGATTCGGTCCAACATATGTTTGGTAAAATGTCCATTTGCGTAGTCTTCATCAATAACTGTTTTGATAACAATATCATGTCTATCCTTGACATAGAATGGTGTGGTCAGAGAGAATGTATATCCTTCGTTTTCCCCCATTTTTGTATCTCCATGTGTCATATCAATTCAAATTGTCCATCATATTGAAAAATTTTTAGGAAGCTTGCCATTGTTTGAGGAGTCAATTTCTGAGCAGATCTATCTACTTGTGAATTAATACCCCTTAAACCCCCCCAAATAATAATATTTGTATTTCCTGACTCATTTATATATTCCTCTATCTGTTGCTGTATTTTGGGGGGAAATCCCCTTTAGCCCCATTAGGTCATTTTCCCCATTTTAAAATTGTCTTGCTTCAAAGTAACTTCAATTCCTATAAATCTACCATTTTTTTTAAAAATTTGTTCGCAACATATCTTGAATTCACATATATTAGCACTCCTTTCTTCTTTTTATCAGTCACAGTGGCAAAACCCCCCCAATTTTGGATTTCTGCTTTTTTAAATCTTGATTTTTAATTCTTATCTCCTGAAGAATATTATATCCAATTTTTGTTTCTCAAGTTGATAAAAATTTTGGGTTTTTTTGTTTTTGGAACTGAATCCCTTAATATTCCATGAATTTTTCAGATCCATTTTTGTAAGTATTATTAACTTTTATAGTTCACTACTCTTCTTAATCGTCCTGTAGAGTCCTTTTAAATTTTCCGTCCCCTTGTCCCGGGTTCTCCCCACTGCACCTGTTTCCTCAAGCACTGTCTGTCCAGATTCTACATCTCCATCTTCTTGTTGAAATTGTTTCCCCTTCCAACTTGTAGGCTCCAATTCTGATTCCTTTCCAATTTCAGAAATATTTCTCTTAAGTTCCGCCTTCAATCTTTCCATCATTTCTTTTGCTTTATATTTTGTTTATCCAATATTCTGTTGTTTATAGGTAAAAGAGGGCCTTCAAATTTCTCCCATTGATCTTATTTGAAGCGTTCCAAAAAGGGTTGCCAAAGGTTTGTATTTTTGTCTCTTTTTCAAAATCTGATAAGGAATATCTTTAAAAATTTTCACATCCTTATTTTAAATTTTCAAAATTTCCCTCATTTTTCGTTGAAGTACCTTGTCCCTTTTCATTGTCCTTGTAAAAATAATGTATCCCTAGGCAGTTTCCCTCTCTCGCAACTCAGGAGGCACCCTAAAGATTCTGTCAATGGAGCTTTCCATCTTCTCCTCATCAATGTCAATAAAGTCAGCCAAAACCAGGATTATTGTTTCATATAAATTCTCCATAAAAGGGCTCCCCAATCCTCTCAGGCCCAGAACTTTCTATTCGCACCTCCTGGAGAGTAATCTGAGCTTCGTCCTCTTGTTGTCTCTCCTTAACTTCCCCCACTCCCTTTTCTACTTTTTCGACTTGTTGTTTCAACTCTTTGTTGTTTGTTTTAAGCTTAGTCACGTCCGTTGCTATGTTTTCCAATTTCTTCCCCAGTTTATCTATTTCATGCTTCATATCAGTTTCATCTGTTCCATGTCATCTTTCATTTCTTTTCTTGTCTCTTTAATATCACGTCATATATCCCCTCTCAAACTTTTAATTCTTCCATCATTTGTTATAAAATCTTGTGGTTTCTGGGATATGTAACCGATGTCCCCCCTTACTGATTGTGTAATTGTTGCCTGCACAAGGGATGCCCCCCTGTAGCAGCAGCAGCTGTGGCCTTCCTTTCTTGGATCCATAATCAACAATTTTAGAACCCAGAGCAAAATAACAATGTCTTGAATTGTCTTATAATACGGTCTCTATTTTGAAAACTTGATATTGTTTTATATAACAGAAATATAAACAAATTATGGATTCTATCATTCAAACTGTTATATTGCAAAATCTAAATTTTATCAACTATTCAATAATCAAATTCCCAAACAACCCATTCCCTTAACTTCTGTAATGTTCAAAAAACCATTTGCCTATTCATCAGTATTAATCAAAGTATTAGTCAGAGTTTTATTCAAAATTTAATTTAATTCTTTTCAAATACCAAACCATTTCATAAAAAATAATAATTAACTTTTATTGCTTCAAAACCCCCCCCCTCCTTGAATTCCAATGTCTCTTTCAAAACTTGTTCTGCCAGACTTTGCCTTAACTGTAAACACCTCTATCATTTCTTACTCCAGTGAGAAACTGAAAACAAAGCCTCTTCACACCATGAATATCACGATGCTTAAAATCCTGTATCTTCACAGCTGGGCTAGCCAAAAAAAGTTTTCCCCCTTTTTATCTCTCAGCCAGTCCACCAAAAAGAAAGATAGGGAAAGAGAGAAAGAGAAAAAAACAACAGCCACTGTGTCTCAGCAATGTTCCTCTTTTTTAAAACCCTTTCCGTCCTCTTTTAAAAAACATTATAAAAAAACAATCCAACTGAAAGCCCTTTAAAATTTTATATTCCGTTAAGACAATGGGGAGGGAAAAACAAAAAGAACCGAATCAACAAGCTTCTGTTCACAGTCACTGTTGCCGCTCCTTCATTGCTACCTCTTTACTTCTAACTCTGATGTGTTAAAAAATAGAAAACACTTATAATCCACAGCCACGGCAGGCTAATAAACGTTACCAATTTGTAATCCAACTAGGTCACACTTCCAGTCTTCTTAATTTCCTTCACTGTAAATCCAACTCCTGTTTTCAAAACAAATTAAAATTCCATTTAAATTCCAGAGGCAAGGTAAGCTGAAAAAACAAACTTTCCAGTTCAAAAAAAAAAAACAAGCAAAAGTCCCAAAACAGTCCTTAAATCTTTTCGAACTCTTAAACAAAGTATCAAAAATTTCCAAAGTTAGTCCCCAACATGTTTCTTCTAATGGCAAATGGATTTCATCTTCTCAAAGAAAATATTCAAATCAAAATACCAGCAAA
This sequence comes from Iguana delicatissima, assembly GCA_948472985.1. Classification (NCBI taxonomy): domain Eukaryota; kingdom Metazoa; phylum Chordata; class Lepidosauria; order Squamata; family Iguanidae; genus Iguana; species Iguana delicatissima. The sequence continues at coordinate 26,346 of CAOKZL010004309.1, forward strand.
TTATAAACTTACGCTAATGCCAGCAGGGGGTTTAACCCACACGCGTCTGCTCACTATCAAGACCCCCCAATGTTGCAGTTTTCCAGGAAAAAGAGATCCAGGAACAGCCTGCTTATTGAAAACTTTTTAAAAGCTTTCTTCTTTAAAAAAAAATCGACGACGGCACTGTTCGCAATTATACAGTTGCGACGTCCATGTTGGGTTTCCCAGCCCTTCGGTCCTCCAGGCGTCTCCCGCTCCTTTAACAAGTACAGGGGCTCACGCTATCGGGACCCCCTGCTGGCAAATCTGGACCCCCTTTCCGGGGGGGGGGGTTCCCACTTCTCTGGTGGACGAGAAGTGGCTGGAATCCAGCAGGAGACAGCGCAAGCTTGCAGAGCTCCACAGCTGCGCTGCCACTCACGCCAACCTGTGACCCGGAAGTCCAATAAAAAGGATATTTTGATGAAAGCAATTAGAAAACGTTCAGAACAATTGAAATATGGCGATACTACAATTGAAATGTTCAATGATCTTTGTCAGGAAACAATTGAATGGAGAAGAGGAACGAAACCCTGTACCACTATTTTGCAGAGAGCTGGAATAAAATACAGTTGGGGTACCCTATTTTTTTGAAATTTCAGAGGGCAGGCAAATAACATAGGATATATTCCCTCGAGCAGGGAACAGAGCTTCTGAAAGATCTGAAATTGATGCAGCAAGAAGAAAATGACAACGCAAGAGCAGCTGGAGGACCTATGGAGATTGGTACAGCTGGAGGATCCAAGGAGATATAGAGAGAATGAAAAGAATAATAATATTGATAAGAAATATATATGCACACACACACACACACACACATATATATATATAATAGAAAGAAAAAATAATAACAAAAATGGGGGAAAATAAAAAGCGATATTAGAAGGGATATGTACAATAAGCAAGTAGGAGAAGGAACCTGCTTCTGTGCTGGGGAATGTGGCTATCTCTTGTCCCTCACCCCCCACCCCCCACCCCAGAGGGCTTGTTAAATCCATGAGTGAGGTTCGGGAATTGATATTTTGGGGAAGGAAGGGGAAAAATTATATATGTGGGTATGAGGAGGTGTAAGGGGGGTGGGGATGGGAGGGGGAAAGGAAGGGAGAAATGGGTGCACTACACAAAAGATCCAATTAAGAAAATCAGGGGAAGGTCTTTGGAAATATGTATGATGGCTAATAAATTGAAGATAACAACATCAAATGTTAAAGGTTTGGGGTCTGTGATAAAAAGGAAGAAAATAGAGTCATTATTGAAAAAAAGATAAAGCGGATATCATTTTCTTACAAGAAACATGTCAACATGAGAACGGACAAATGAACTCAAATTGAATTGGGCTGTTATTTATGAAAAAGCATTTGGTACCTCCAAGGCAAGAGGAGTAGCAACTATAATATCTAGAAGATGTAATTTCAGTGTATTAAAAGTTTAAAAAGATGAAGAAGGTAGATTTGTAGGTATACAAAGGGAAATGGAGAGAGAAAGGTATGTATTGGTTAATATATATATGCTCCAAATGAGAAACAAAAAGAATTTTATGAAAAGATATTTAAGGAGTTGGAGGATATACAGGGAGACCTGATAATTATGGCAGGAGATTTCAGTATGGTTATGGATAAATGGAAAGATAAATCCTACCCGACAATAAGGGATAGATTGAATAATATTACAGCCTTGAATAAAGTGATGAATAGAAATGGGTTAAAAGATGTTTGGAGGTTGATAAAGGGGGATGAAAAGAAGTATACTTATTACTCATCGGTACGTAAAAATTATTCTAGACTAGATTTTATTTTTGTTTCAAAGAATATAGTGCTGAGGTTATTAAATACAGAAAAAGGACTGATAAAAGTCATGGTCCATGCTTTGGTAAATATGGAAATGGTACTTAAGAAGGAATATAGAGAAGCGAAAGATGGAGGTTAGACACCAAAATACTAAATTACAAGGAGGTAGTGAATAAGATTGAGAAGGAATGGCAAGAAATTTGGGATATTAATAATAGAGAGGTTTCTCAAGCGGTGTTATGGGACACTATGAAAGTGGTGGCAAGAGGGATTTGTATCAAAGAATCATATAATTTTAAAAAAGATGAGAGAAAAAATTAAAATTAGAAATGGAAATAAAAAAAACTAGAGAATGAATATATAACAGATAGGAGTAAACAAATTTATCTGAAACTACAAGCAAAAAGAAATGAATGGGAGAAAATAGAAATTGATGAGGTTCAGGGGAATTTGATGTCTTTGAGGAGGGATTTTTTTGAATATAGTAATAAGAATTCTAAAATGTTGGCCAGATCTGCACAGTCTAAAAAGGTAAGAAATATGATTGAGTTAGCTAAAGATAAAACAGGTAAGTTATGTAGGATAATGAACGATAAAATAAAAACATTTGAAGAATATTATCCAGAATCATATTTAGCAGGGAAAAAGTCAGTGGAAAATATTGAGGAATATACTGAAAAAAATTGGAAAATAAAAATAACGGAAGAGGATAAGGGATTGATGGAACTACTGGTTTTGGAAAAAGAAATAGAAGAAGTTATAAATAATTTAAAAGGAGGGAAATCACCAGGAATGGATGGGTTGGGACCAGAATACTATAAAACATTTGAAAAGAACTTAATACCTAAATTGAGAGTATTATATAATAAAATAATAAATGAAGATAGGATCCCACCATCATAGGAACAGTCTTTAATAATGTTGATTCCGAAATCAGATAAAGATTCGACAGATCCAGGATCATATAGACCTATATCATTAATAAAATAAATAATTAATAAAATGCTAAGATACTGACAGCAATAATGGCAAAAAGGATGAATAAGTTTATTTATCAATATTTGAAAAAGATCAAGGTGGTTTTGTGCAGGGAAGGCAGATGTCAAATTTAATCGGTAGAGTATTGAATAAAATGAATATAATTGAGAGGAACAAACAAAAAGCAGGAATAATGGCAGTGGATATATACAAGGCTTTTGACTGTGTGGAATGGCCAGCATTAAAAATAACATTAAAAATATTGGGATTGGGTGAAAAATTGATACATTTTTGATAAATCAGTTATATTCATATAATAAAGCAGTAGTAATGGTGAACGATGGATTAACAAAAGAAATTCAAATATCTAGAAGTACAAGACAAGGTTGTCCTCTATCTTTGATTTTATTTGCGATTGTTATTGAAATTTTGGCAAATGTTATTAGAAATGATGGAAATTTGGAAGGAATTGAGTTACAGAAAAGAATAAAGTAAGTTTGTTTGCTGATGATACCTTGTTGACAATTAAAGACCCGATAAAGAAAATGGATAGAGTAAATGAACATCTAAAAGAATTTGGGGAAATGACAGGGTTACAAATAAATTAGGCTAAATTGGAGTTAATGTTGTTTAACTACACTAAGATGGAAGAGCAAGATTTTTTAAAGCAAAGAAAAATAGATATAAAATTAAAGGAAACAATTAAATGTTTATGAATAAATACCACAAAAAATCTACAAAGATTAGAGGAAAGAAATTACAATTAATTAAGACAAGAATTGAAACAGAAATTAGAGGAATATAAAAATATTAAGTTATCACAGTTTGGAAGAATTGCATTAGTAAAAATGAAAATATTACCTAACATTAATTTTTTATTTAGGATGCTACCAATAAATATATCAGAAACAGAATTGAAAAATTGGCAATGACTACTGAATAATTTTTGTAATGGGAATAAGAAAGTGAGGATGAATAAGAAATTTTGGTACAAACCCCAAAAAGAAGGTGGATTGGGACTCCCAAATTTAAAATGGCATTATAATGCAAATCAATTGAGATATATCATAGATGGAGTCTTGGGAAAAGAGGATTTAGAATGGTTAGAGATGGGAACAACAGAAATTGAGATGAGATTAGAGGATATTTGGAACTTTGGTAAGACAGAAATAGAAAAAACAGAAAACCTCTTTTTGAAGAATATACTAGAAATTTGGGAGAAAAATAAGAAAAAATTAATGCCGGCTATTTTACCATTAACCCCAGTAGTGATGATGGAAAAATTTCCAAAGAATTTGAGAGAAGAATTAGAGAAGGGATTAAAAAAGCAGATAATATATCAGTTAAAAGATTGAATGAATATAATGACAAATAAAGATAAAATAAAAGAGAGATTGCAGGGTACTAAGATGTCATGGTTTAATTATAGTCAGAGCAGTGGACAAGGAATTGGAAAAGTAATGATAAAGATATTAGAGAATACACTAGATTTGAACAAATGATTAAACAAAGAGATGGAATGAAGGAAAATGAAATATTGAAGGGTACCACAAGTGAAATATATAAAATATTGTCGATATATGAAGATGAATATCTTAGAAAAATATGGGAGGAAGAACTAGCACAAAAAATAGATATTCAATAATGGGGAAAGATTTGGAATCAGTGTCATTTAAAAAAATTATCCGTAAGTATAAAAGAGAATTATTATAAATTGGTCTGGAGATGGTATCTAACACCTGTAAGGTTAAACCATATAGATAAGAAAGGTTATGTTGGAGGGGATTCCAAGAGGTTGGCACATGTCTTCATATGTGGTGGAATTGTGAAAGTGTACAGAAATTTTGGCAAATTGTGTTTAAAGAGATAAAAGAAATAACAGGAATTGACTTACAAGGAGGCTGGAGAATGGTGTCAGGGTTGGCAGCTCCGTCAGAGTCTCTGTTATAGTTTGTTTGTTTTTCTCTGGTTTAATAGTTTCATTGTTTTATTTTTTCTATCTTTTCGTTGCTTTGCTGCTCTCATGTTGTCTTCTCTTCAATTTCTACTCTTTCTTCTCTTTATATTTACTTTTTGTTCAACTGTTATAATTTCTCTTATATTTTGACTCCCTGCTTTGCTGCTTTGCTACCTAATGCTTATCTACAAACACCAAGTCTCTTCAAGTTGTTGTGTCTTTGGGGAATTTCAGTCAACTGTTGGCCATAGTTGCTGCTTTTGTTGTTTTTGGCCAAGGAACTAACTTTGAAGGATATTTTTGTTTTGTTTTGTTTGCTGTTTCTCTGTTGAGCTGACTCTGGTGAAAGGACGTTGCTGTTGATTGAAAGAGTCTGCAAAACTTAATGATCTTAAAGCTGTTGGTGGAAACTGTGGATAATTCAAGAGTTCTGGAGAGAATAAGCCATGCTTACTAGAAAGGCCTACAAAATTTTAGGCATTTTGCCAGCTTTTGAGAGTATCCCCTTGAACCCTAGAAAAGACCAGATGAAAATCACACAGTTTTTTGCTCCCAAGGAAGCTGATAAAGTGGTGGAAGTTGAAAGCAGTACTCTCCTGCAAATTCAGCGTTGGACTGGACTCTGGATCTTAAAGGACCCTCACAAGTGCCACAGAGCCCTGCTGCAGAGCCACTTCTTTTCAACCTTGCATCTGAGTTGTGCTTTGCGGAGCAAAATTGCATCTTTGTGGAGAAAGCACAATCACCTGACCCCTGTCAAGCATCAGAAAATGCACACTGGTCATTTGAGAGGACTGCAAACCTTCTGCATGATTCTGCCTCCCACCTGTCCCACATAGAGACAAGTAAGTTACATAATAGGGTCAGTTTTCCTGTTGAAGCCTCGTCCTTTTCTGATATTAAAACTGTTCAGGATGCTACTTGGATAGAAGAGTTTACTCAAAAACAGCTTATTGATCTTACAGGCTGCAATATGCCCAATGGCTCAAATGTTAAGTTGCAGTCTTCATGCGTTCAGACAGAGGATTGAGATTTTAATTCTATTCTTTTACAAGGGGGGCTTCTTATGATGTATGAGGAACTTGTACTTGTTAAAAATTTCCTTGCAGAAAGTAATAAACTGTTGACTGCTGTAGCTGAAAACTATCCAATGGGCGGGAGAAGACTGTCACCAAATGGCCTTAGTGGGGAGGCTTGCCTGCGACAGGGTCAAGAAAACAACCCCCAAGGACCCATTCTACAAAAAACACTAAGGCTGAGTTAAAGGGAGGTTATAAAAAACAGAAGAAAAGCAAAAAAGTGTGGGCTCTCCTGGAACAACTGTTGGATGAGTTAAGTAAGGGATTCCCAACTGCTCTAATAATTTTGATGGGAGACTTTAATGCCCGCATAGGTACATCATCTCAAAAATTTGCAGATTTGGGAGGCCTCCAGGAGGAATTACAAGATGTGTTTTGTTGGCTTTCTAGTGATAAAAAGTCTAATCAAGCTGGGCAAAAACTTCTAGGATCTCCAGATCCTTGACCCTAGTGATTATAGAGCACCTTATCCATTTACCTATTTTACCAATAAGGCTAGGAGCTCTGTTGATTATATATGTGTTTCAAAACATAAGAGTCATCTTTTCTCAGGTATTTCTGTAAATATCCGAGAGAATAGCGATCACCAACCGATATCCACTTGGATAATGCTTGAATCTGATTTAAGAAAATCAACACAGGCAGACAGGCAGGTGAGTCAGTGCCTTGACATCGTGCAAGAAAAACAACTGAGATGGCAGCAAGTGGATGTGAAGAAACTTAGCTCTTTCTATAAGGCAGAAATGGGTGGTACCCTTGGTAGTATGATCTGCTGCCCGGAGGCAAATATTACCCATGTCCTGGCTGCATATCATGCCATTTGCGATCAGATCAAACCTTTATTATTATCTCAATTAACAGTAAAGGGCTGCAGGAATAAAAAGCATCCTTGGTTTGATGCTGAATGTCATAGACTGAGGACATTCTTGAGGAAACAAATAAGAAAGGCTCAAAACTCCCCAAACAGTAGTGCATACTCTTCTATGCTTATTATGAGAAGAAAATATAAAAAACTAATTACAGTAAAAAAACCCAACTTTGCTGCCAGATGTTGGGCAGATTTGGAAGCAGCAGCCTTTAACAAAAACTCAGCTCAGTTCTGGCAGTTAGTAATTAGAAAATTAGGCAACTTTCGTTACGATCTTGGGACCCCCATTTCTGCTTCAACCTGGGAAGCCTTTTACTCTGACCTTTATAAGGAGCCCTTAACAACAGATAGCTACTTGATGGATGAAGAGACTTTTGGGAACATAAATGACTTCCCTAAATGGCCAGCGGTTACCAGGCAGGAAGTCAAAGCCCTCATTCAGTCTTTGAAGAACAGTAAAGCCCCAGGAGAGGATTTCATGCCACCGGAACTGTTTAAGAGCAATATAGATTGGTGGGCTACCCTTTTGGTTGGCCTATTCACTCATATAAATGACACGGGACATATGCCCAATGAACAGAAGCTTGGCATAGTTATTCCTCTTTATAAAAAAGGGGATTGAAGCGACCCTAATAATTATAGGCCGATCAGTTTAATAGATATTGCAGCCAAAATCTATGCTAAGTCTATCTTGCAGAAACTAGATGATTGGGCTGAACAAAGTTCCATACTAGTGGAAGAACAGGCAGGTTTTAGACAGGGAAGGATCACCATTGATAATTGCTTCACTCTCCTGCACTTGATTTCAAAATATACAGCTGGGGTGGACAACTTTATACTGTGTTTATGGATCTAAGTGCAGCCTTTGACTCAATTAACGGGACGCTCCTTTGGAAAAAATTTATGAAGACAAATATTGATAGGAGACTTCTTCACCTAATAATGGCTCTCCATAGGGATACAAGTTTACAGATTAGATCAGGTGTAAACCAAGCCTTAACAAACAAAATTCCTACATTCAGAGGGGTGCGTCAAGGCTGCATCTTGGCTCCATTTCTTTTTAATTTTTATATCAATGATGCAGTTTCTACCATGTACAATTCTGATTTTCATATGCCCGAGATTCTGGACAGACCAGTTAACGTGCTCCTGTATGCAGATGATATGATTCTACTTTCTACAACTCTGGTAGGCCTGCGCAGACAGTTGAGAAAACTCAGTGTTTACTGTCAGCAAAATGATCTGGTAATTAATAACAGCAAATCTAAAATTATAATTTTTGGCAAAAAGAGGACCTGTCATAAATGGTTTATCGATTCTAAAGAAATAGAACAGGTAAGAGCCTAAAATTATTTAGGTATTGTCTTCTCAGCCTCAGGTTCCTGGTCTCCGCAGATAAAAGGGAATGCATTAAAAGCTTCAGCCAGTGTCCATACATTGAATAAATTATTTAATTATAAATACCCTGGCTCACTTCTCCAGATTATAAAAGTGTACAAATCCAAGGTGTTGCCGGTGTTAACCTTTGGAGCAGAAATTTGGGGATTTGCTTCAATCAAGAATATTGAGAGAATCCAGAACAAATTTTTAAGATTGATATTGGGAGTGCGAAAAACTTCCCCAGTCCAGGCAGTTAGAGCTGAATTGGGTATGGCAGCGATTTCAGATCTATGTCTGCTTAGGTTATTTAATTTCTGGATTAAACTATCCCAAATGAATGATGACAGATTGCCCAAGATCTGTTTAAATGAACAAGCACTTAAGCTGATAAGTAACTCCTGGCTTTCTAGTTTCTCAAAAATGCTTTCAAAGCAGGGTTGGAGCATTGAGGCTGTTAGTTTGTGCAAGTCCAATACCAGAAACATGTTTAAACAAAGAGTGACGGACATTAGAATGCGATCAGATCTAGCTGCGTTGTCCTCTGTAAAATCCTTTTTTTTTTAAATATTCTTTATTCCATTTTTCATTATACTTTAAAATATCACAACTCATACACATACAATTACTTACATTCTTCTACATATATTCCCTACATTCCAACATGATATATACCAAACTTCAACTTATGTCTTTCTACCCTATATTCTATTTCACACTACCAGACATTCTCTCATACTTTCTACCCGTTAATTACCTTGTAATTTACCCCATTACTCATTCTTCCTCATTCGTTACTTCCTTCACATTGCCTTATCTCATTTCCCTCGTTATTTATTAAGATTCTCTTCTCACTGTCCCTTAGATTTCTTTCTATCATTATTTGTAAAAAATATATTTATAAATCAGAACCTTATTAATGACTTATTTTTCCCTCCACCGTTATATTGTATTTATTCATTCTTAAAACTTCGTCAGCCTTTTTATTGATTGATTTATATTTATTTATTTAGTT